>JAOTOL010001149.1:165000-307754 GCA_034440575.1 Imbricaverruca yamaguchii | reverse complement strand
CATTACTTCAACTTTAATAGGAGCTGAAATCTTATGGGGGAATCCGCCCACTCCAGTACGTGTAATTTCCAGAGGGCCTCCATCACGTGTGTGAAAAGCTGTGAACACAGCATGATCCAGTGGACTGGTAGATGTGTATCTAGCGACCGCAACACCGCAATCGACCGGCGGCATGGTTGCCATTGGTTACCAAAATGGCAATGCACCGTTGAAAACCGGTATATCGTTTTCCAAGCAATATCAACTTGGTAAACATGGGACAGTGACTGCTACATTAAAAGTAAAGAAACAATGTTTCCCCCGGCAGGCCCGACAGAAAATCTTTCGTTTTCTCTCGACAGATGAGGCACTGGACATAAAGAACACGGTGGCCGTCCAGCATGCAACCAATAACCCAGCTCAGCTGACAGTCCGGCCGCGGGGTCTGTCGCCAGCTGGGTACTACTACTGAAATACTAAGTGAAGCAACACTTTAGTAATAATCAATACTAAAGCCACTAGTCCGACGTGCGGCCACCCAGTTCAGCTGATACCCCGGCCACTGGTACTGTCGCCGGTCCTACATGCGATGATGCATGATTGCGGCAGCTATCGTGCGGATCGTGCGGATCGTGATACGAGCGGAGCATGATGCATGTCTTCGGCAGCTACGTGAGCCGTTTCAGCTGCCGGCCGCAGTGCAGCCAAAACACTGGAGCTCGAAGCATTGAGAGAGACGTCTACTGTTCAGATGAAGTGCACGACAGACCAATACCACGCCGGATGTCGTCATCACGTCGTTGCCGTTAAAGTCATGCGCCGTCGCTGCCTGTGGGTGCCATCACCCGACTGTATCGGTATAGACGTGCCGCCCATACTGGCCAAACATTCGGTGGACTGTCGACCAACAGCGGGCCGAGAATGTGCTGACCACCAACTGAAGCCCAAGCAAGCAACATATTCGTTCCTTGCGAAACATGTGCATGCGAACATCTTGGCTTCTTCACTTTAGCAATTTCTACGATATTTGCAGATGAATTGGAAAGTTGTGTGCTGCTCAATGCTCTTCAGGCTTTGTAATGCTCGGGATTTTCTCCATCCATCTCCATCCTTCACGGTTTTTCGTGCTGTAAAGCGTCGGTTAATTTTCTAGTCTGATTTTAAGACCTCATTTCCATATTCGATGGCCGTCTCTCGTGGCATTCGAATCCAATATACCTTTCAGGAGCGAAGCAGCAGGAACTGGAGAGTCGTGTTGAAAGAGCTTGCATTTAATTTCGAAGAGTCTCCGCACAGAAAATTACATTATGCATCCAACTCTGCTTTTGCTCGAACTCAACGACCCGCAAAATCTTGCCTAATTTAACATTTGAAGCATGCATTTATCTTAATGTTCAGGGGCTATTTACTGCTTGATTTACCAATTCGTAGTAGTAGCAGCAACCAAAGAGATTTCATATTATGCAATCAGGCGCGATGTAAGGAAAGAAACTCAGAATATCGTGGGAAGTAGCTAAAGGGAATTCACGTATTTGTTGATTCATCTCGCTGAGAAGGATTAGAGATCACCATGTCAAAATTAATGGTTTGGAAATGTTGAATGACGACATCCAGATGTGAGGCGAAAACCAGCCTGGGCTGACCGGACTCTATATGTTGACAGTGTCGACAGCCTTGGATGACCGGGCTCTGTATGTTGGCAGTGTTGGGGGAAGCCTGGGATGACCGGGCTCTGTATGTTGACAGTGTCGGCAGTCAGGGCTGACCGGAGTCTGTGTGTTGACAGTGTCGGCAGCAGACGGCTCCTTCGACTACGACTACTCGTCTCGCGCCGGAGTACGCCGGTGCCGCCGCGCTTCCTGTCCGTGTCTGGCGCACATGTGGTCAGAGACGGCAACACCACCGTACTTCCGTGTGTCGTCCACGACCGAGGTATGTGCGTCTGGAACAACCAGTGGCGTCACTAGCCACGGTCAGGTTATGTGCTCCCGTAACACCCAGGGGGCGTTATTAGCAGGCCGATGCCGAGGTATGTGCGCCTGTAACACCAAGAGGTGTTTCAGCGAGCGGATACCGATATATGTGCGCCTGGAACAACCAGAAATGCCACTAGCGACGACCGATGTATGTGTTCCTGTAACACCCGGAGGTGCCACTAGCCACGACCGGGGGTATGTGAGCCTGGAACACCCCAGAGGTGTTACTAGCTGGTGGATACCGATATATGTACGCCTTTCGCACCCAGAGACATTACCAGTGGAAGGATAGCGGGATCAGCCACCCCGCTCGTTCGATGGCGCTCCTCTCGCTCTTCAATTCTACCGTTCGAAATATTCCCTTTGGATGCAACACCACATGTGTGTTTTCCTAGTATGGTAAAGCTAGCAGCTCTGCCCCTTCTATTTGATTTCACACCAGTTCCGGGGCGTCGTATTGACTGCTCATCATCTGACCAGTGTTTTACACCTTGGCATCTGGATCTGCAGTATCGCATGCCAACGTATGTGGAGATGGTTTGAACCTTGGTTTATGGAAAGGTTGAAACATACCTCAACCAATACATCTGATACACATTTTGCTTTTCGCTGGAACATTGTACGTTTCTGGGATCATAACCCCTGTTGCTGTGTAAGCAGAGAAAGGGCATTCGGGTTATTGGCTCGCCGATAGTGAATAATGTGTAATCATGGGACGATAGTGAAAAATGTGGTCAATAGAAAGCCAGCGCAGTTAGATGTGCGGTGCCACCAATCTCTTTCGGAGACGGGGTAAGCGGCTGTTTATGGGGCTTTACACTCGGCAGAGCTCCATGTATTTTTTATCTCCATAGGTTTTTAAGAGGCCTTCTGCCATATATCTTGGCCTTGGCCTCTCATGAAGCATGGGAATAATTATTTCCGAGCTTTAGAAGATTTCTTAGGCCGATGGACAACATGTCAAAATAATATGCCTCCTGGTCTGGGACCTCCTGGACTGGGGTCTCCAGACAACATGATGGGACCTCCTGCCGGGTATTCAGGCTTTCCGTGGGGTCACGACCTGCTGTTAACACTACCTTCTGAACTGGGGCCTCCTGCCAGACTGAGACGCTCGCGTGAGAGCAAGAGGACCTCTTACCAACACCAATATTCTGGCGGTCGTGATCCTCCGATCAGCTCCACGAGATTCACTGCCGGGCTTTGGAACATTACCGTGAGGTATAGGAACATAGTTTTCAATGCCATTGGACCTCCAGAGAACATTGCATGCTCATCGTCGAGTGCTGTAGTTTTCATGACCCCTAACGACAAAGGCGGCTAAGTGGCTTTGACTGGTAGGGCAGATCAAATATCTGGTCTTATTTAAACCAAAATGCTTGCATCCATGGGACGCCAGCCCTCTATGGGGATCCAGAGATGAAGGCTTCTTGGTGTTCATCCAGAGACCGAAGCCCAGAAAATGAATAGCATTTTGAAACTTTGATTGGTCATACTTAAGCGCCAGATGTACATGAATTGCACTTTCACCGGACGTACCAGTAGACTGAATATTGACTAGGAAACATGTATTAGACTAAAAACAAATGTTGCCAAAAAAGTGTTCATTATCTATACGATATCCCTGCTAAGTGTATGTGCATGCCACTTAAACAGCATTACCAATAAACTTCTCGCACATCCGTTTTACTAGCTTTCTTTCGCACTTCCGAGGAGCTATGTACGCACCATACCGTCAACCAAAATCGAGATCGGATGACACGCTATGATCAATTAATGCCATCGTGAATGTATTCGCAATTGTAGCATGGCCTTAACGAATAAGTATGATCTCTTTATGAATAAGATCATCAAGATATGAATACTATGTAAGACGCTATGAAAAGTATGTAATTCAGTTAGACAAATATGAACTTGTCGGGCACTTCATACCTACAATATGTTTTTTTTAGAGTGCTTTGGCTTCTAATGGTACGTACCCGCCTCAGAATCAATAAAGGTGGTTGATGTGTCATAAATGTAATTATCTTCTTCAAGGCATCTACTATTGGAATTTGGAACGAAGGAATCAAACGGACCAACGATATACCGAAGATGCTAAGAACACAATAATACAATACGCCATTTTGCGTCCGTATTTTGCCATTCGATAAAACTGCTTCAACCAGTATGCAACTAGTGACGCCCGATATCCGCGCAACGGCATTGCGCTTGACATGTGGACATTACTATTAACTTATGTACCTGAACACTTCGTAACTCTGCAACATTTCAGCCAGCAACAGCACAATTCAACACCGGCAAATTGATTAACTGATGGGAAGGAAAACAGTCGTCATTGAAATCTGTTTATTCGCCTTCCAAGACTCGCAATGGTAATTTAAACAATGTGCAAAATAATATGTCAGTCAGGGAGATTGTAAAACATCGACCCTTTGTGAAGCTCAAAGGGTCTTTGAAGCTTCAAAGCTCAGGGACATAGTGCGATGCCAATAACGGCTTCAAGGGGTCGTCTATAAATGGCTGAATACCGTCACGGGATCATGTAGAAGCGGCCTTAGGCGTCTGCTGCAATGTTCATATATCTAATGATGTGTGCTCGTAGAGTAGGGTGTGTCAAAATAACACTTTTTACCAAAGTGTATGATTGGTTATGACTAGACCATTTGGTTTGGTTATTTGGTTCAAGGTAAGTTCAGTGGTGTCATCTTACACAAAGATGAAGCGTACTTAGGGTGTGCGTATCGCTCTTAAACCTTCGGTGTTTAGGCTTCTACTTGAGTGAGGTTTGCAGGGCGATATGAAAATAAGCGTTCACGTCGGCTATGAAGTGTGAAACTAGCCACTGTGCACTCTCTTGCCATGTTCCGTCAATATTTACATTAAATACGTTGACTGGATATATCAGGTATAAGCGTGCCGCCCGAGGTGGGCGATCAGCAATACCTAGAAATGAACATTATTGAAACCATGTCCAGATCTGTGTCGAGCTAATTACGGTAACTAACGGAATACGATGGCATGCATCTACACGTTATTTGACTTAATATGACCTCTCTCGACCTCAATTAAACTTTATCCCACGGCTGAAAGGATTTTTCGTTCCACGGAGGTATTGAAGTGTGAGTCCATGAGATGTAATAAATTATCTGCATTCAATACAGAGTGTACGCTATGGATTGGAAACAGATATCCAAAGCATATCTGAACGTTACAGTAACAATATTCCAGTATATCGTTTGCATAATGTTCCGTTGCATTCATAGTGAAGAGCACGTGTGTTCCATATGAACACAATAATATTCCCTTCCAGTCTGATTCAGCACCTAAGCTACACAATGGCCCAGGGCACTTTTGGTGAAATTGCCGATCTTCTCCCAGTGGGCTTTCACCTGCCACTGCAGTTGATACTCAATTTTATCCACTGTGCTTGTGAATGATTGGACAATATACGGCTACCTCAGCAGGACCTGAACACATCGCAGGGAGTTTCCGGGACCACACGGTAGTGTATGATTTATACATACGGATAACCAACAGAAGCATAGGCGTAGTGTGGATTCACAGCAGGGCGCGGGAAATTAACACGAGGCCAGGTGTCAGGACTGTGAAATTGGATGGCTATGGATAAAAATGATAGAAGATATAGTGGAGGAGAAGCTACCGAGTCGGGACCACTTGCACACGCCTTTCGGGAGCAAATCCTCTGATAGCTATTTCATTGTCTGTGTGTGGGTTGGAGGGGGGGGGGGTAGGTAAGTAGGCTTTGTGCATTTATGTCTTTATGTCTTATCTCATGTGAAAATTTCAGCCTGAGGTCACGTAAGATTCTTGTCCTAGCTTAGGTCAAAGATGACTATCTAGAAAGGGCTTCAGGAATGATAATTCGTCCAAATCAAGTATATTGACATGATACTTGCCAAATGAGCACCATTGGCCCGTGCCTACAAAACGTTGATCCTGGATTTCTGTTGTCTAAAGTCAAAAATGCGCCGGACCCGTAAGAAAATAGGCTATGGAAAATATCCAGCCATCACATCCTGTCTCAACATTGCGTCCAGGTGTTCTACCATGGTAATATGTTGAAAGCTCGTTATCGGATGCGTCCGAAAAAGAAACAAAGTTAAAAAAACAATGACGTACGTCGCTTCCTCCGCGGCGCGCGACAAGCCGGCAGCTCAGTCTCGGGGATCCCGTCCAGTTTCCCGGAAGTCGGTTCGGAGGAGGTGCTCTGGGCGCAAACCGCCTGACAGTGCCTTCGGCTGACTTCTGGGAAACGTGCCAGGGGATGGACGTTGTGCAGTGCCGTCACGGCGCCCGCCAGCCGGACGGCTTGAGCCGTGAGGAGGCTGTGGTTGACACGCTGGCAGAGATCGTGCGGCAGAAGTACCCCACTCTGTCGATTGCCGTCATCGTGAAGTTCTGCTGGACATGCAATACCATCAGGTTGGGTGTGATCAACTCCTCGATGGCAGCCGTTTCATCGATGAAGCGCTCTGAGCGCAAGCGTGTGGCATATGCCCAATAGGATTGATCGGTGTTGGATGATGGTCTTGTGGGCCTAGTCTTTAACCCTCGCCCGTATAGGGTGGGGGTTGCAACGTCTTAAGGTTTTTTGTGTATTCATTCCAAACCGATGAACGGATCGCTCTGAGATTTTCAGTAGCCTTTGCGGCAACATTTTGCCGACTTTTGGTTAATTTTTGTAAAGGTCATATCAGGTCACGGAGTTATGAGGTCATAAAGGGGAGCACCTCCGACCAGTTTCAACAAAAAACTTGATTATCGCACGTATTTTGTACGTACTTAACGTAATTATGGACATATAATGAAGAAATACAGATGCCCAGATGGGTTCCCATTAAAACATAATTTTCCAAATATCGGCGACCTCGGTTGACCTCGTTTGACCTTTCGACCCTTTTTAGCTGACCTACGGTAATTTTTCGTTCTGAATGCGAATTCAGAGTGAATTTTTACCATAGGGAACTTTAAACTTCGAAATTGAAATGACTTTTCGAAAAGTTGGAAATTTGGGAGCATGGCTTTGACCTCATTTGGTGCATGGTATATTGGTCCAATCACATCGTGTGACATGTCGTTATGTTCACAAGATCAAGATAAACATTTCCGGGCATTTCGTGCATATTTATATAGTAGTTTCGATACAACTGACGATTGTTTTAGGAAAATACAAAAAAAACAATTTTACACCTTTGACCTGACCTGGAAGGTCAACCATTGATCTTAGAAAATAATACTGAATTTCAATCGCGAAATCTCGGCAAGATCTATAGCTTTGGTCTTTGGTTCGTTTTCTAACATGCACGGTTTCGAATCGTCAGGGGGTGTCGTACTAACACCCGCCCCCCCTCTATACGACCGAAGGTGGTACAATGCCGTATACTGGCACGGGCTAAATCATTCCGTGGGGGAGACTTATGCAGGCCGTGGACGGACTAGAAGTGATTAGTGTCCCACACCAAGCATTCAACATGTCAAGTTTGGCACTAAACTATCATGTGAAAGTAATTAACTGAACGTACAAATGTAGAAAGGCCTAGCAGAAACCGGAGAATCTAACGTAGTCTGGCGAATGCGCTGAATCTCAAGGCGGGTATACACGTGCGCGTATGTTGGCGTTTTGGTGACCTGGAGTTATTAATTGTAATGCCTGAAATTTGAAATTTTTACATGTTAGAGTAATGTGTGCAGGTGTAATCTTCGAAGTGTGAGGTGACTTATCAAGGGATAACAACCTAAGAACTTTCGAACGAGATGGGGAAGTTAGGATTGAAACCCGATGACTCAGAAATGATGATGGCAGACTGGACCCCCTCCACAGGTCAACGGAGCTGGTCACTAATCGTTTTGCTTGAGTAAATATGAAGGTTTTAAAAAATAGTGGTAGAAATCCAGGTACATTTTTTAATGGCGGTAAGTGGTTCCCCTCCAATTCCGGTACCCACCCACCCACGCACCTATCGTGAATCCTAGGTACTCCACTGTAGTGGAACCTCGTGTAACATTTCAAACCGAGACATGTATCGGTCAAACTTGAAGATCAAATGCTAGCTTGATTTATCAGATGGCGATATTGATGCTACAGCTACCTATCGCGAAGTTCGGTCGTTGTCGCTTTAACTGCCGTCAGATGGACGTCATTCGACTTGGCTTGTCGTGCGGTATTCGAAAGTTGAACAATCTACCTATTTTCAAGGTCAAAGGTCAAGCTGATCCGTCGGCCGCCTCGTATTTTTCGTTTTTACTCAAACTTACCAAAATGTGGTATCACGCGATAGGCCGGTTGAACACTCGAGTAGCATTTCAAACCAGGCCATAGCAAGATCGAAGGCTTGATTGAGTTCTTCCATGACCCCGCCTTCCATCACTATGGCTTCAGTTTACAGGACATGGATGTCCTTCGACGTCGCTTGTTCTGCGGTATCAGAACGTTGATAATTCGAGAAGATCGCGATGGTCAAATGTGAACCTGATTTTTTGGTCGCCTGCATTTCTTCCGTTTTCGGCCAAGCTTAACCAGCTCTACCATCAAGCGATAGCCCACGGTGAAATGGCGGGTAACATTTTGAAACCTGGATATGTGAAGGCCAGATCTCCAGGGCAAAGGCTAGTTTAAGTTTTCGAAGTCCCTGTGATTCATCGCTATGGTTTCACTTTGGACCAAGTGGGTGTCATTCGTCGTAGATTGTTGGCTCCTTTGTTGCAAACATGCGAAATCGAACTAATTTCAAAGGTCAAAGGTCACACTAATTTTATTCGGTCGCCTCGGATTTTTTTTTCGTCGCCCTAAACTACATCTGGCATCAAGCAACAGCCTACGGTGAACCTCGAGCAACATTCCAATCCTGGCCATGTCATCGTCAAGCCACAAAATAAAAGGTTGACTCATATTGTTTGAAGTTCTCGCGCCTCGTCGCGAGGCTTCAATTTCGTTAAAGCGGGTGGGCATTCCACGTGCCGTGAGAATGGTCAGAAGCACACCGTTAAAAATCAAACTAATTTTCAAGGTGAAAGATCGAAGAAATTTCTTCGGTTGCCACCAACGTTCCTTCGTCTCTTCCAAAGGCACCCATATTTGTTATCAAGAGACTTCTAGCGCTTAACCCTCGAGTAGCATTTCAATCCGGGTCGTGTCAGGTCAAATATAAAGGTAATAGGTTAGTTCGAATCTCTCAGGAAGTCTTCGCGATTAATCGTTATGGCTTGAATTTTTTTTTATGTGCTTGTCATTCGACGTGGATTGCCGTGCTTTGTCAGAAAGTTGAGATATCGAAATATTTTCGAAGGTTTCGAAGGTCCGATGTGTGTATAATTATTGAGTATAATAGAAATAGGAATATGAGCAAATCTTTTTTGTTTGTAGCCTTTGTGGAAGCGGGCACTCCTATCATATATGAGTTCGTGCTCCCCAAATAATCCGTCATAACCTGCTCGGACGGCGCTCTTATTGCTGTATTTTATATACACTGCCACATGCTCTTCCGAACATGAAAAATACAGAACCGACTTTTTCAAGTTGTCCGCTTTCCTCGTAAAGGTATAACGGACGTTATCAAATTCGTAAGAGCCACACGTGAATGTGCACGATTGTATAACCAGCCGGAGGTAATAAAAGCGAGATGAATGCTGTAATCAGGGTGGATCTAGGAATTACCATTGGGTGCACTTGTTTGGAGTGGTCCACTGCAAAAAAGCACCTGAAGCTATTTCATAAGGTATAGGTTTCATAGGTTTCATAAGGTTCATAGGTTCATAAGGTAATTTCATTGGTTTCATGAGGTATCAAAGCATAAGGTTCTGGCTGAAAAAAAGAAAAATTATGGGAGTTACACTTGACCTTCTCGTTTTCTTCCTCACCTAGGCCACATATCCCAGTGTCACACCCTTTATCCGCCCCCGGTTGTTATTGCATCAAAATATGTCCCTGTGAAACAGGAAAGCATGGAAAAAGTTAGCGTAACTCCATAATTACTAGAACAAAGCCATCGTCCAATAATTATGTTTCCCGGCTACCAGAGGGCATAATTTAACGTTACTATGATGATATTACTCTACGCATTACTATATGGTGATTTGAAATCGAATCCAGCGCATACGTCATATACCTAAGTGTTCGTACGCAGTGATAAAGATTGAAACTTGTTAATTTTGGCATAACTTTTTGTACCCAGAATATCATTCCTATAAACGATACATCTGAAAACCACACATTGAAAATGAAGAGAGGATGAAATCCGAGGATTCTTGTTTCGAGGAGGGGGAGAGGAGGGGACGGTTATCTCTCTACCCTGTCCAAACGTTGGGCGTCCCTGGTTTGTCTCCTCTCCCCCAAAGTTCAATACCATAGCTACACTCATGGCTGGGATGTTGATTAGACAGAAACAGAGCTTGTAGTCCTTCGACATTATATTACACTAATTAACCCGCATGAATGCATCTGTATCTATCATAGTCAGGAACGTCAAGACAGATAAGTCGTGTTGGGTCATTATCAGGCTTGAAAACAAATTTGAAATGCTATGTTAAAGATACGGAAATTGGCGCTGGCAAGTGCATATGGCCTATGACATATATCACACCTTATTTCTCCTAAATATATATATATATATATATATATATATATATATATATATACACGCATATGTATCGGGTGCTTCCAACAGAACCATTCAAGCAAAATATTTTGATCTGATTGACATCTTAAAATTGTAAGCTCAGGTCACCTCATGCCACATAGCCAGGATAAATATGTGTTCAGGCTTGAATATTTCCCTGAACGTCACTTTTAAAGCATTAAATTTTATCCCAAGAACAGCGTTTATGATATAGGAGCATCTTCTTAAACTGTCCAGCTTTGAACTGATTGTGCAGCTTCGTAAACTGTACATCTCGTGACTTGACCCCAGGTCACGCTGGGGCAGTACACCTAGATAAACCCATCTCTTTGACCTTTACCAACGCATGCACTACATGTGATGTAACTTAGAAAAAGGACAAATCTGGTCAAATTAGGTAACTGCTTGCACAAGGTCAGGTCATTTCAGGGTCCTTGTTTGTCATCCAATCTGATATCGCACGACTTGCAGTGATGAAGCCGAACTCATTCATCACTTGACAAGGAACAGCAACATTTTACATCAGTTGGAATTGCAGAATATGCATTAATGGCCTGCTCTAAGGCATTCATTGGACTACTAAGTTTAAGTTACAATTAATTAAGTGTTCATAGTTGACATTTGACACATGAATTAATCCCTAATGCTTATGAAATGATCTCTATCATTCTTGGCGTGAGTAATTAACCCCGAATCAAATATTCCACACTAAATACGTAAAAATAGGCGGAAATTGACCTGACCTCGGGTCAGTAACCTTGACTCTCATGAACATTTCCAGGTGGAGGTATTGGATAAAAGGATATCATTTTCTGAGTTTGGTAGTTACATGTTGCTGCTACTCTGATTGGCGACATTTTTAATATCTTGGAACATTACTCTCTCACGCGTTCCAGGTGAGTGATCTTGCTGACCCGGACGTCACATTTGTACAAATATAGAACACAGATGTACAACAAGGTCCGGGAAAGTTGGTGCCTCTGCATGCACTCATTCGGTGGCTGTCGCTTACATCCTGAGGGTGTTGGGGCTCTGGAGTTCCCTTCCCCATCCCCCACCCACGGCACGGCGAGGATTAAGGGCTTCGCATAGCCTTGGTGGCCCGGCACGCGTCTAAGCCCACCATCACTCACTATCACTTTCACGTTCCGCGTCGAGTCTTGAGGGATTGGGAGAGTTGCTTAATCATGCTTCGTCCTCCATCCTAGCCGCCGATCAGCACCGACAGGCATATGCAAAGGAGGTTTTCATGGAGTTTTGCGTGCAACGCTCGAAGTATCACGAAAGTTGGATAAATAGGCATAACTGTACCAGAACCCAAACGTGGGGTGAACGCCTCATGGCTGACATATCATGGCTCTGACATATCGTTTCCTACCATCCATTCACTGGTGAATTTTGTGCGAAGTGTGATACAAGAAACCACAGGTCAGCCAATGAAAGGCTCGTAAGATCAGTGTTCGGAATATTTACTTTAAGAGGATAAGTTGTCACAACGTCTGTCACACAAGATTTATCTTTACCTGGTCCATTCTAAGAAAAATATGTTCACAAGTTCCACATGAAGGGCAACATGTCCATAAGATATTTTTATAACTGAACATTTTACAAGATCTCCCTGAAGTCTGAATGCTCAGAAGATTCACAAAAGGGTTATCGATGTTCATGTAATATATTTGACTATGCAAGGTTTCAGAAGATTTACTTCAAAATGAAAATGTTCAAATGACCTACGCAGAGCAGGAGATGTCCACTATCAAACAGAAAGTGGAAATGTTCATAAATGTATCCGGAGCTGGAAATGCTCACAAAATCTACGTTGAAGACAAAGTTGCTCATGCTCTTCATAGAGGTGGACATTTTTGCAAGATCTACTTCCAGATCGCAAAGTCTCAGCAGCTCTCTACAAAAAGCTAACGACCAGTGTTTAGAAGATTTACAACTAATCATCAATGTTCAGCAGATCTACATGTCAGTGAAGGTTTTAAAAAGATCTACTTCACAGTCGGGCACAACCTGCGACAGCAGAACGTGTGCCACTGAAGTTTGAATTGTAGGTAATTGTAAATTGGTCTGGAGTGGCACTACTGTGAAAGCACCTGGAGGAGAGCTCCCGGCAGAAACCCCATTGGGGGTTGTGGCCGAAATGGGTTGGGAGGAGGGGGTGAAGGTGCAGGTGCACTGCAGCCTACTGGGGCGACTTTTCCATCAAACTTTTTGACAGGAAAAAAATCCAAGAGTTGTAAGTTCACTTTCCAGCTATACTGAAATATTATACTCAAACGTTTCCATTGTTCCCTGAAATAAGGGAATGTGCAACATTGTCGGGTATGAACAAGCTGCCTCCTTGCCAAGATAGGCCCGCACGAAAGGTGGCAAACGCTGGGTCCGAAAATTAACCAAATGAAATGGGTTCTCTCAGATCTGGAGAGTACGGACTCTATCTTTGTCGATCGAAGTTGTGCTGGCGATGGTGATTATCTGACTAAAATGTATGGCACACAGCTTCGAGATTCCCCACTAGCTGCAGGAACATCTCGCCAAAAACGCACTTGGAAGGCGAAAAATCCGCACCAGGGAGATCGAATAGATGAACCAAACCCAACAAAAAATAAACATGCGGCAGGAAAATCAACACGCTAAAAGCAAACGCCTTTTCGACAGAAATTCAAGCAGTGCACCAGGAAAGCCAGTTTGTGACCAGAAAATCTATTCGGATCGTCCAAAATTGAGAGGAACCGGAAGAGACGTGCTGGAGCCACGAAGGACCATGCTAACGTTCCAAAAGTATGCACAGTGGTCCCAAGGTCGCAGGTAGGACCAGAAAATCGCATTTGGATACGAAAATTGGCGTCCCAAAAATGTAGCAGCATCCTCCAAAGAAATCCATTCCGTGACGAAAATTGTGTGGTGATAATCAACCGAATAAAATTAGATGGAGTACCCAAAAAATCACGCCGTGATAAAAAAGGCCCCTACTGAACACTTCAAAATATGCAGCCGAAGTCCCCAAAATAAGCAATCCATTAGCCAAATAAAAATAATCCGGGCCCGGAAAGTTAATGTAGGGCCTATGAGTCGCTCGAATTCCTCACAAAACGCATTGTACGCAGAGGAAAACTTGTCGGACCGACTGCGACAGAATCGCGCCGGAACACAACAAAGAAACTTGCGCCTGGGACCAAAAAAAAAGTCTCTGTCGGATTGAACAAGCGAAGCAGTGCCCATCCCCCCACACACACAAAAATACAAACAGGACGCTGAAAATAGGCCTGGGCTCCGACAAATTCAGAAGAGATCACGAAAAAATTGCGCCGTGCTGGGAAAACTCGGCGGTGCCCAGACAACTCACGTTGGGGCCTTAAAATACCTCTCCCCGTGGTTCGAACGACATGTCGAGTCGCGACCCTGACAAACCACACGGGGTACAGAAAATCGACCCGGGCTCCGAAACATTAACACGCGCCCTGGAGGGGGGGCTGAAATCCGCCCACCCCTCCGGTTTTTCGTAGATAACACCAGATTTTACCGGCCGATATACGCCATTGTTTGTGTACCTGCCAATAAATGACCGGCGCGTTGTTTGAAGTAAGAAAAATTAAAATCGACCGAAAAGTTTTCGAGTTAAGGGTTGGCTAAATTCAAACATATTTCCCAGCGCCATATCACAAATATCGTCGCTGATGCGCTTCCGGTATACTAGCAAAAGGAAGCGTTCTTGGCAAAACTAGGACTTGTTTGATGTACATTGTCATGCTACATTGTTCCAGATTCATGTCGTCACCGAGGTCAATTCAGGTCAATTTCATAACAGGTTAACACACGCTTTAGAAGGGGTATGGCGAAATCCGCAAATCCTTCCGATTTTTCGTACATATCTACATATTGTACCGGCGGATATACGCCAAATTTATCGCGTTCCAGCTTAGAAATAACTGGCGCATTGTTTAAAGCAAGAAAGGGGAAATCGACCGAGACGTTTTCAAGTTAGGGGCCGTTAAAGTAAAAAACAATTTACAGCGCCAGACCACACAAATCGGAGCTGTTGCGCTTCCCGTATATTGGCAATAGTGAAGTGTTCTTGACAACACTAACGACTTATTTGATGCATATTGTTATGTTATATAAATTAAAAAGTCATGTTAGGTCGCCGAGGTCAAGTCAGGCCAAGTTCATGACAGGCTAATTGAGACAAACTTGGTCAACTGGAATGTGTCATAAATGCAAATGTCTGTCATGCGATTGATGTCACTTTCCATGTTACTCCCCTATACATCCCGAAATCTACTGTTTGTCATTGTGTACCTAAGCATTTCCATCCTTTATTCATGTATTTCACTCCTTTATTTGCGAAGCCGATTGTGCCGAGCCGCCCAACGGAGCAGTCGGGATGGGAGCCCGGTTCCGGTAACTGGAGCAGGTAATGACCTAATAAAGTGCTCCTATATAGGTGACCTGAGGTCAAATGGCGGATCTGACATCTGCATTGCATCATTAGTAATGTCCAAAACATCATTACTGCCAATTTTGGAGCATTTAAACACAGCCACAGTGATCCATAACAATGACAAGCCAAGCCACGCAAAATTGAAAATTGTGCTGTTTTGAACTCATTTGACCTTGAAGATATTGACCTTAGGTCATGCACTTTGCACACAATAGAGAGCCCTATTGTGCCCATCCACCCTGTGTATTTCGTTGCTCTAGCCTTCATAGGAGCTGAGATCTTAGGGGGGCCGAATCCGCCCCTCTCCAGGGCGCGTTATTTTCAGAGGCCCTCTAGGGCGCGTGTTAACCCGTCCCGTCTCGGGGGTCTTCAACCGTCCCTCCTCAGGTTTTTCGCAGATAGCGGACGAACGGCGCGGGGCAGCGCGCCCAAATTTGGCATACCTTTTCCCACATCAATGTGACATGCTGATTCAAAATTTTTATGTCAGGTCATGTAGGGTCAACGAGTTAGTCAAGGTCAAGTCAGGTCACCTCCAAACAAGTTCAACCAGTCGTCGCGCTTTAACGGATACATATATTTTAATGAAACTTTCAGCGTTTGCGTGTCTTTATGGATGCAACAAAACGTATGAATTTAATTTTCACTTTTTTCATTTTAGACTACATATAAATTTTGCGTATTTGCCATTATTGTAGTTCAAACACAGGATTCTGGCTAAAGTAAACATTTTTTTTATTAGGGCACGTTGACTTCCAACATATTTTTTTGGTCTGTTCTACCCATTGGAAAAGGAAAATTCAAGAAAACTTGAAAACAAATTTTTGAAATTTGAAAAAAAATTTATTGTGATTTTTGGGGACCAAAAAAAACATCCCTGGTCGATTTCGCGGTCCTTTTCTCATTCCAAATAAATTTTGTTTTTTTCATACATCCCCCAAATGAACTCCCCAAATCCCCAGAGTAAAAAGCATAATGTAAGTCGTGAAAAGTCGTGAAAATCTAGCCCCTGGTGACATCACTCTTGGGGAAAACTTTTTAGGGGTTGGACCTGGACCATACTTGTCGACCTTCGACACCTCTTTCGTTTTCGTGCGATGCATAGTTTGGATTTTAGAAGGGGGTCTTCAACCGCCCCCCCCGAGACGGATTTGACAGGAAAGACAGCGCGGGTTAAGATGAAGTCCCAAAAGAAAATTCGCGTCTGTGTCATGACTATTCGCTCTGCGGCCCGAAAACCTGCGCCTTGGCCTTTAAAAAAAAATATCGCCATGGCCCTGAGAAGTCGCAGTGAGGACTCAAACATTATTCGCACCCCAAAGAACGCAAGGATCCACACACACCCACTATCGTCGATGCTCCCAAATAAGCACGGCGGGTAACACTTTTCGGAATCGGCAGGCATACAGCATTTTGGGCGACGGCCGGACTCACTTTTTTGTATCTGCTCCATCCTTTGCCGATATCTGGCTACCCAACTATACCATAGCAGTCATTTTTTGAAAATTACATAACTGGTGCATGTGTCCATGGAAGAAGTGCAATGAAGAAAGTGCAAAGCAAGCAATGAGGAAGAAATAACTTGGCAACGTTACCAAATACAAACATGTCGGGCATAACTGCGTAACTATCGCAAAGAACTTTGTGCATATTACAAATGCGTTGCACAGACATGTTTCCTATTCTAGCAAAGCCCATATCCGTGTGCATAACAATATTTTCGGAGCAGTTGATGTGGATCCACAAGTCCAGGACGCATTCATCATTGATATCTGTTATGAAAAAACAGTCAATAATCTGGCGCGTTGCGATCGCATATTTGGCGAATATTGCCGAACAAATAACAAATCACTGATTCGAGAGCGGGAGCATTTACTGTACGAAAATAAATATTAAGTGATATTAATAGAATGGTTTCAAACTTGTTGTAACTTGTACAAACGACATGGTGTTCTACGTCACCAATCATGAAGTTCACTTGCCCCCGAATTCCTTCGTATGTGAGTCTCTAGACACCATGTTTATCCATCGGTGAGGCTCGCTTGAAGTCGCACTCCCATGGGGCTCATCGCATCTTACGGGCTGCCCATGTGACGCATCCATTCATCTGAGTGGCGTCCCAGGAGCGCTGTGACGGAGTCTCGTCCCTCTGCTGTCTTGCCGCGTAATAGTCCCGTATCGGAGCCAATTTATCACGTGCAAACCGGCCCGTTCGAGGCGATCGATGGCTGTCCATTGGGATCCTTCCCGGCAGCTGCGGCACCGGCTGCGCCCGGTGTCGGCGGCCGGGCTTGACCCGCCGGACCTGCTCCCCCAGTAACCCATGACTTGGTGAAAGAATCGAGAATCTCAGTTGCTCGGCGATTGGCAGAAGTCGTCGGAACCGAAGGCTTAAAATTAGCATCCCGTCGAAGCGCAGCAATCGTTGAATGTGCTAGGGTTTACGAAGAACAGTGAACTTAGTGGGTTCGTGGTCCACATTAACACTCAGGAGATCATGTCCCATGCAATAGCACATGACATGTCTGTGCCACTGGCTTAGCATTGCAGCCGCAATGTTAATGCGGGCATCGGAGGGATCTCCAGTAAATAAAGATAATAGGCCGGGTCCTGATGTCATTGAAGAACTTTGAAATATGCGCCAGCGACAAGCTGGTCCGGATTCTCTCTATTGTGTGTACAATGAATATAGCTACGACGTATTAAACTCCGTTTCCATAAAATACATTGCGAAGTGCATCGATTAAAGCTGACTTACCTTCATATTTCAGTATTGTCTTCACTTACAATGTTATATTACACAAATTGTTACCTTGCGAACAGTCTTCTGGAGCTGTAATCTGCTAAGCATACGCGATAGGCACGCAGGCCGCCGGCAGCATCACTCGCGGTTCACCGCCGACCGATCACCATGGATGGCAGTCGGGCCCGGAGCCATTCCCTGGACGTTAGCCCGCGCCGTCTTTCCGGTCAGATCCTCACACCCCGTCTCGAGGGGGGCGGTTAGCAGCCCCTCTAAAATCCAAACTAAGCATCGCAGGAGAACGAAAGAGGTGTCATCGGAAAGCGCTCGACTAGTAGGGTCCGGGTCCAATCCCAAAATAATTTCCCCCAACAGTGACGTCACCAGGTGGGCTAGACTTTCACGACTTTTCACGACTTACATTATGTTTTTGGCTCTGGGGAGTTCATTTTGGGGATATATGAGAAAAAAATTGTAATGGGAAAAGGACGGCGAAATCGGCCAGGGCAGTAATTTTTCTTTGGCCTCCCAAACATTTATTTTTTATTTTGTTAAATTAAAAAATTTTGAGTTTTCAAGTTTTCTATAATTTTCCCTTTCCAATGGGTACAGCAGACGGATAAAAAACTTTGTTGGAAGTAAATTTGCCCTAATAAAAATGCTTACTTGTGCCAGAATCCACTATTTGAACTGTAACCTGGCAAATACGCAAAATATATATGTTGTCAAAAACGAAAAACAACGAAACATTCCACTCATACGTTTTCTTCCATTCCTAAAGATGAGCAAACACTGGAAGTTTCATTAAAATAGCTGTATCCGTTAAAGCGTGACGGCTGGTTGAACTTTTTTGGAGATGACCTCACTTGACCTTGACTAACTCGTTGACCCCAGACGACCTGACTTCTAAATTTTGAAAAAGCATGACAAATTGATGTGGAAAAGGTATTCCAAATTTGGGCGCGCTGCCGCGCGCCGTTCGTCCACTATCAGCGAAAAACATGAGGGGAGCGGTTGAAGACCCCCCCCCCCCCCCGAGACGGGACGGGTTACTAGACCCCGCCCCGAAGTTGGATGCATATTTTTATATTTTAAACGATGGACGATGTGCCTGTAATTAATTCCGCCACCATTGGAGTTCAAGCAGACAGGTTCCCTCGATATTGTTTTATAACACTACGTTTATGGGCGTGGAATGGCAAGAATGAATCGAGAACCGATAGTTTCTCTTACGCCATTTTGGAGTAACAGAGCCGATATTACTTGGTATTGATCAAGGTAGGAACTTTAGTTTTGCCTATGCCGCCGTTCGGCGGCCCTACGGATCTTCTGGGCAGCCAATGCTGGCGTTTGAAGTGCATCGAACCATGCCACAACCTCAATAATGCATTAAAACTTTATGTCAAAAGGTGAAAAATTACAGGGCTATGTATCTATAAAAGTAGTCGAGTATGGCACCAGAAGGCAGCTGATTTCACGCCGGCTTCCTTGAAACCATTGGAAAGTAATTGTATAATGCATAGGATGTGATATACAATTAAAAGTGATACAATGCGACACTTTCGGACAAAAATCGTATAATTGAGTGAAAAATGGCAGGGTTAAAACTTCATAGAAGTTATTCATGATGATATCAAGATGTAGCACGTTCGGTTTTAGCTTAGTTAAGAAATTCGAAATTGACAGCGCATCACAGAAAAGGTGTACGACCGTTATATTACAAGATGCTGCATGACCAATTTCATCCATTTGACTTTGAAGGCGAAGTGACAGGATTAAATAATTTGATAATATTACGATCTGCACATCATTAGAGAACAAATTTCAAAGTTGTTCAAATTTGCCCATTGGAAATTGCTTGCACCATCTCCGGATACTATAATATAGCGTTAAACATAGCAGGCTCATTCTGGTGGTGTTCCTTCACAAACCTACCACCAGAGCGGCGCCACCGGTGCCATGCCGCTCGTGGCGCCTGACTGATATTTGCTAATGGCCAAGCATTCTTGATCCCTCCTCCCTTGGTTGCGACTTTGGTGGGGCCATATTGTTGCGTTTTTTTCAACACCATCATGCTTCTTCAAAATGAAAAGTGAATTCTAGCGGAGACCATCTCAGTCCTTGACAGTCTGTCTAGCTTCAAAGGGGCCCTCAGTATTGATCACAACTACCGTTGGCCTTAGGAACTCTGCTCATATCCCTGGGGGCTCTGCTGTCCCTGAAGGGCCCTCTCAAGCTGCGAAGTGTCATTCCTAGTTATCGAGAGGTATTATTGTTTCAAAAACATTATAGCACAGAGTCTGGCTTTCAGTATTTCTCACCTCACTCGACAGCCAACAGGAAATTTTGTTTACCTCCCAGGGGTCCGTGTTCATCGAATGGGGTCCGCTCTCAACCTCAGAGTAATCCTAGTATAGTCCTATCTGAATCTCACGAGATCCTTTTCATCCTGCAGGGCCCTCTCCTGCTTGTAGGTGCTCATCAAAGTTTTCATCCTGTCTTGCTCTCATTTCAGCACTGAGATGGACCCTCACTAGTCTTCTTCAGCTATTATGGGTCCTGTTCATTGGCCAGGGGCCCTTTCAAACCCAAGGAACATCCCAGCGTTCTCTGACCCTCCGGTGCCCTGTTCATTATCCAGCTGCCAGCGGCCCATTCCAGCTGAGAACGCTCTTTCTAGCTGATATAGGCATTAGAGCTCTAGGGCGGGTCCTCTCTTGTCTTCACGGCCTTTGCCAGCCCTCAGGGTAGACGTCTTCAGGTCGCGAGGACCCTTTTCACACGATATGTGTCTAATGCGTGTTAGAGGCATTTTCATTATTTCCTCGGTTATATCTCTGCCCATCAGGGAGGTCGCCTGCAAGGCACCCATGGATCTCGCCCAGAAGGCGGGTGCCCCTTCACCCCTGGGAAGCGCAACTACTTCTTAAGAGTAGTGGAGCAATTTATGAGTAATCTTCTGAACTATCTGTTTTTATTAAAAACAGATTTTCTTCTTCTTACATAAAAGAAGATAATTCGGCGGGACACATGCGCCGCTGCTGTTCACTCGCATCACGCGGTGGCGGCTCAGGCTCGTGTTAGATTGCCGAGGTCGCGACTGGTCCCGCCAACTAAAGTGGGGCGACATTATGCTAAGTGCCGACGAAAACAACGAAGAGTGGGGAGGCAGACTAGTGTCGAGCGGAACTAGCTCGGATGCGGAATAAAGCCGAATGGAGTAAGGTCGTATGGAACAAGGTTGCTAAGTGGAGGAGTGTCGAACGAAATGTGGTTGAATGTGGAATAGCTTGAAATTGAATAAGGTCCAATAGAAATGTGGGGTACGACGGTTGGACCAGTGTCGAATGGAACAAGATCGAACTTGGGATAGGGTCCAATATAGCAATGTCCAAAGTGATATGACGTCGAATGGAATAACGGCGAACAATAGTCGGAAATTAGAGGACTGCAATAGCGGGCAGTGGAATACAGGTGAAAACCTCACCCAAAGAAAACGTTTATAGATTAGATTGTGTTATTATTGGTTTGGTTGGTTTGCTCTTCATGCACAAGTGTCTCTTTAGGCTAGGTTTCCAAAATTATTCAATTCGACACTCTACGAATCCGTGATATTTCTGGATACTATTGTCGCTATTCCACTCGGTGTTGTTTCGCTTTCGGCCTTTTTGCATTCGACACCACACATGGACGCGAGAAGAATAAAAGAAAGAAGATCAGGAATGGAACCATGGAAGCCAGACTTTTCCGTCCTAGCACTTTCAGAAGCATGGAAGATGAACGAATGTGTCCAATGCAGACATGCAAGAGGCCTGCCAAGCTCAGGTTCGCGGAGATGACGACTGTCAACCAAAGGCGAATTAAATTTTAATGGGAGGATACATTTCCTCGGAGAGCCGCCTCCAGTTGAAAATTTGATGCACGGAAGAGCATGGATGGATGGAAGAGCATCTGAAAGGATCACTTTTTGTCTCAAAGGGCGCCCTGAAGGAAGCGTCCTCAGTCGAGTCAGTTGAGGAGGCAGTCGCGCATTTGCGGCCGCAACGTATTCATATCGTCCAACTGTGCATCTGTCGTAAAGGACTATGCTAACGAGCACTAATTAGCTTCCTCAAAGCGCGTGGGCCGAGTGGAGCAGACCTGGCCGCTCCAATTGATGTTTCTGTTGGCTGCATGAGACCCTCAACTTAGCATTCGGCTTCATTCATAATCACAGAGGGTAGGAGCTGGAATGAGTTAGCCTTACCTGGCCTGTTATCCAAGCGTGTTGCAAGATCAAAGGAGATGTGCGTGCTAGTACAAACCTCAGCTATATGTCTATATTTATTTCGCCTCTAATTGCGTATGGCCAAAGCGGGGACCAGGAGGAAGTTCTCCACCACCTTCTTGAAATTTATCATTTCGACCATTACGTTGCATGGAAAAAGGCAACTAAATCTAGCTCGTTCCTTCCAATCGAAAATGAATTGCAGAGATTAAATGCAAATATAGAAGCAAAACGTGATGCTGAACATCACAATTTTGCTGAATTTGCGCAAGTTTTAGCAGTTCCTCCAGGTGCCATATTCAGGAGGGCTTTAAGCATTAGCAGGTATGCACCTGAATATTGGCGCTATGCAAATGCAGCATTAAGTTTGAGCAATAGCAATAAGAAGATGTGGGAAACCACAGACCATGACAGATCAAACTAACTAGTTTGTGAGGTGTTAGAAAAACTTGTCGAGGAAAATCTTCAGACTCATCTTGATAGGCATACACTTTTGAGGAATTCTCAGCGTGGATTCCGCTCTGGGATATTGGATATGATCATGGTTTGTCCAATTATGCTCTAATCAAGCTACTCACCTTCAAAATGTACACGCTGTCACTTGTATCAGGATTGCATCACTTGGATCAGCATTGCATTGTACTCGTGCTCCTGGGCTTATGGACTCAGTTGGCAATCTGCAGGTGCAGGAGAAAGTGCAACTTACAACCTTACCACACCTTCAGAATACTTCTTAAAAAGCAGCGAATAGCCCAAAATGAACAGAAGCCCTGCACAAACAACACACCTCACATGCATTATCCTTCGCGGTTGAAGTTTCAGACGCAGCGGTGCTCACCACTGTGCTTTGCATAGATGGCTTTGAAGAATGAAGTGTGGCTCAATGACGTTACAACGAACATGATAGGCGATGCTGTGTTGTAGCCAAGGGAATGTGAACATGACTAAGCAGGAATGTCAGCAACCGACTATGACATAAACATAACCGAAGTAAGATAATTGCATCTTTGTCCTTTTAGTGATGCTGACGCATAGCATCGTTGCGTCAATCTCGAATATTTGTTTGCAGTTAATTTAGATTTGCCACGCTGACAACGCCGTTGGACCAGTCCACCGAAATAGCCACTGCACCTGGAATTGTGAAATAAATAAATAAATAATACATTGATAAAAACGATTTTCTATTATCCTCATGTTGAAATTGCTCTCTAGGTGCGGTGCAACTCAGTAGCGTCATAATTTGTTTGGTGGAAATTTCCGGATTCGACTACCTGATATTTCTGAACTTCTCTGACAAGCAAAGATGGCTACCTCCTCATGATGTCTTACCATGGGATGACTTGTTCAAATAGTATTGATATATTCATGACAGCACTAGGATAACCATTGCACCTAGGTAAGCGTGTTTGATACAAGTGTAAATACACCAACCACACGGGTTGTTCGGGTGTTGCCCCACCAAGCAGTGTTGGCTACTTGTTTTATGACACGTCGACCGTTGAATCATGTAGCGTCGCCAATCTCTTACGCCGATTGGTCGCGGGCGAAGAGCAGCGACAGGTGCGCACCGGGCAGTGATCTGATTGCAGACTGTGCTTGCAGGCAACCTCACCGTGATGTGGGAGCGGCCGTCGGTCACCAGGCCCGGCGACAAGATCCTGCTGACGGCCGGCAACAGAGTGCTGCGCGACCAGGCTCGCCTGCGACTGGTGGACGGCTACAACCTGCAGATCAGCAGGACGCGCTCCACGGACGCCGGCGTCTACACCTGCTCCGTGGCGCTCGCAGATCGCGACCTGGAGCAGACGCAGACGCTGGACGTGCAGTGTGAGTACATCTGCACCGTGGTGATCACCGACCGCGACCTGGAGCAGACACAGACGCTGGACGTGCAGTGTGAGTACACCTGCACCATGGTGCTCACTGACCGCGACCTGGAGCAGACACAGACGCTGGACGTGCAGTGTGAGTACATCTGCACCGTGGTGCTTACCGACCGCGACCTGGAGCAGACACAGACGCTGGACGTGCGCAGCGTGAGAAAGCCTCCGTATAGCGTAAGTAGTTGTGATTTTGGGCAGATATGCGCGTTTGATAGTGTCGTGGAAGTTGAGCGAGAACAATATGTTCACATTGTTCTTCTGTGCCGACATGGTACAATGAGTACCGATATTCCTACTATGGAGGGAATCACCTGACTATACGCGCTCAGTGGAACATTCCACGGTGCAACCCTGATTCGCTTGCCAAACGAGCTGGTTGTTTAAACCACCAAGTGCGCAAATAACTGAAGACATCTACTACAAAACATGAATGAGCTCATTCATCAAGAGGGAATATTTGAACATGATATATTAGTCACGCATGGTTGGGCGGCAATTAATCCTGAGCGTCATCTGTTGATTAGCGACACGTTGCCCTTTGTGGCATCATGTGCGGCAATTGATCCTGAGCACCAGTTGCTGCTGGGTGACACGTTACCCTTTGTGGTAGCATATGCGATAGCATATCAAAGCAGACGTGCCATGTGGGAAGGCGGTGGTGTAGCTGGAGTGTTGTGGTTACGCAGTATTTTCCTGTGTTTCCGATGCCGAGCCCTCCCCCGCCCATCCAACCACGCATTCTGGCATTGTTGTGTATTTGCACGCTACATATACTTACCACATGGGTTCCGCACCGCATCCCATGTCTCACACCATGGAACCATGTTTGATGATTTTGTTCTTTCATTGTTCTCATCAGAATGTTGTAGCTGCGTCATCATGCCGTGTCGCCTAAATATCATGTCGCCTAAAACACATAACGGACATTTACTACAAAACATGGATGAACTCATTCATCATGAGGGAATATTTGAAGATGATTTAGTATTCACGCCTGGCTTTACGGCAATGGATCCTGAGCACCATTTGTTGATTAGCGACAAGTTGCACTTTGTGGCAGCATGTGCGGAGTAATGGATTCTGAGCACCATCTGTCACCACACCGTATCAATCAGATAACCATACGGATATGTGATTGATACGGATCAGATCGCATATCATTTTGTGAAGATGAACTGATACGGATTGTATAACGGATTGACTCTCTTAACTTCGGCGTTGAAACGAAAATCTAACGAAAACTAAAATAGAAGAATGCATGCATTAATATAATCCATCCACATGATGTGAATGTGAGCAATACGCATGCAAGTGCATAGAATCTAGTGCCGATATCTGCAAACTAAGGATTTACTTAAAATTAGTTGAACTAATGTGTCCGTATCCGTCATGTTCCGTCCATTGGAAACC
This sequence comes from Imbricaverruca yamaguchii, assembly GCA_034440575.1. NCBI lineage: Eukaryota > Metazoa > Arthropoda > Thecostraca > Neoverrucidae > Imbricaverruca > Imbricaverruca yamaguchii. The sequence continues at coordinate 282,410 of JAOTOL010001149.1, read as the reverse complement.
GTATGATAATTGGAACTTGTATATAATTATATAGCGTCATCGGAAAATCAACTGACAGCACTCACACAACTTTCTGTCACCACCCCGAGCTGCATCACTATACCGTGTCACCACACCTGATATGTGTCACTATACCGTGTCACCACCCCGAGCTGCATCACTATACCGTGTCACCACGCCGGAGTTATGTCACTATACCGTGTCACCACACCTGATCTGTGTCACTATACCGAGTCACCACACCTGATCTGTGTCACTATACCGTGTCACCACACCTGATCTGTGTCACTATACTTCCCACCCTTTTCATTACCGTGTCACCACACCTGATCTGTGTCACTATACCGTATCACCACACCTGACTGTGTCATTATCACACACCTGCTGTGTCACCACACCTCTTTAACCGTCACCTTACCGTGTCACCACACCTGACTCCTATACCTTCACCACACCTGATTGTGTCACTATACCGTGTCACCACACCTGATTGTGTCACTATACCGTGTCACCACCCCGAGCTGCATCACTATACCGTGTCACCACACCTGATCTGTGTCACTACCCTTGTCCCCACACCTGATCTGTGTCACTATACCGTGTCACCACACCTGATCTGTGTCACTATACCGTATCATCACACCTATCATTATACGTATCACCACACCTGATCTGTGTCACTATACCGTGTCACCACACCTGATCTGTGTCGCTATACCGTATCATCACACCTGATCTGTGTCACTATACCGTGTCACAACCACCACACCTGATCTGTGTCACTATACCGTGTCACCACACCTGATATGTGTCACTATACCGTGTCACCACCCAGAACTATACCGTGTCACCCCGAGTTATGTCACTTACCGTGTCACCACACCTGATCTGTGTCACTATACCGTGTCACCACACCTGATCTGTGTCACTATACCGTGTCACCACACCTGATCTGTGTCACTATACCGTATCATCACACCTGAGCTGTGTCACTATACCGTATCACCACACCTGATCTTTCACTAATCACCAATGAGCTGTGTCATTATACCTATCACCACACCTGATCTGTGTCATCACACCTGCGCTGTGTCATTATACCGTGTCACCACACCTGATCTGTGTCACTATACCGTGTCACCACACCTGATCTGTGTCACTATACCGTGTCACCACACCTGATCTGTGTCACTATACCGTATCATCACACCTGAGCTGTGTCATTATACCGTATCACCACACCTGATCTGTGTCATCACACCTGCGCTGTGTCATTATACCGTGTCACCACACCTGATCTGTGTCACTATACCGTGTCATCACACCTGATATGTGTCACTATACCTTGGCACCACACCTGATCTGTGTCACTACACCGTATCATCACACCTGAGCTGTGTCACTACACCGTGTCATCACACCTGAGCTGTGTCATTATACCGTGTCACCACACCTAATCTGTGTCACTATGCCGTATCACTACATCTGATCTGTGTCACTATACCGTGTCACCACACCTGCGCTGTGTCACTATACCGTGTCACCACACCTAAACTGTGTCACTATGCCGTGTCACCACACCTGATCTGTGTCACTATGCCGTGTCAACACACCTAATCTGTGTCACTATACCATATCACCACACCTGAGCTGTGTCACTATACCGTGTCACCACACCTGAGCTGCGTCACTATACCGTATCACCACACCTGAGCTGTGTCACTATGCCGTGTCACCACACCTGATCTGTGTCACCACACCTGTCACCACACCTGTCACCACACCTGTCACCACACCTGTCACTACACCTGTCACTACACCTGTCACTACACCTGCCACCACACCTGTCACCACACCTGTCACCACACCTGTCACCACACCTGCCACCACACCGCAGATGTGTCACCACGCAGCGCCACCATAGCGGTACTGCGTGGACACAGCTGCAGTATTATGGCAGTTTGTGTGACCCAGGTTCTGAGCAGTATCGGGGCGGATTTGCCGCCTTGTGACGGCTGTGGTGACGCAGCTGCCGCTCTGCTGTGACAGATGGACCGACGCTGCGGACGGTCCCCGAGACCGGCCTGGTGATCGCCGAACAGCGGCAGAACGTCACCATCGAGTGTCACGCCACCGGCAACCCCGCGCCTCGTGTCAGGTGGCGGAAAAAGGTGGGCGGTGGCGCCGGCCGAACAACTCGGACGATACACACAGCTGGCGGGAAAACCAGTTGCGCTGGGATACTCGCGGAGCAAAAGCACGCGGTGGAAAAATTTCCCACCGCCATCCATGCTCTTTCCCAGGGAAAGAGCATGGGTGTAGCCATTGGAAGTTGGAGGGCATGCTTATAATTTTCCTAATTTAGCTGTTTATCCCCCTCACGCAAATTTTATAGGTTTCTTTGGGGAAGCACGTTGAATTGCATAGTGATCACTAATCTGATGCTATTGTTCATCCATTGGTCACTACCGCTGTGCATCTAATTTATGGATATGTCACAGGAACGGTCCATCCCTTTTGACACTGCACTTGGCAGCGGCATTTGGTAGCTTATACTTACTTCGTCAATTGCTACAGTGCAGCAAATTCTAGCGAACATTCAGCATTTGCGGAGATCTTGGCCGTGCAGTGCACAGTGGTGGAACGATATATTTGTGTAATGCGGCTGTACAACAGCAGCGCGAACCGCAGTTCTTGAAATATGTGTTTCTTGTTCAGTGTTGGTGAGTATGTACACCTTGACAATTGAAGCAACGTGTGATTGAATTTGTTATCTTGAAGCCAAATTTGAATATTTCATAGCCACCTGCTGTTTTTAACCATTTAATTTTGTATTTCATTCGCATTGCCAAAAATGGCATTTGAACATGGGAGGGTAAGTTGGGGATGCACCATAGTGGCTGAAGATCACATTTCTAAGTTGTGCCCGCACATGCATCGCTAAAGCATGTAGACCTCCCCTCTTGGGAGTGCTACGCGAGTGAGATATGCCACCATTTCACCATGAACACGAGGACGTTCTTCACGAAACGAGCATTTCAGTCATGCATACTACAAGTATGTGTCAATATTTCATACATAATATCAGCCTGTAACAGTGCGTGTAGCCAAATAGGATAGGCTACTGCATACGAAACAGGGGTTGACATTAGAAAAGAAAAGAAGAAGAAGAAAAATATATATAACCTTAACCAGTAATTCATGGTGTCGTACTGACCACCTCGGCGTTTTTCTTTCGACGGCTCATGAACAGTATGCGTGAGTGATACAATGTCCCCCCTTGCTTCCCGCGGCGAGTGGCGCTGCAGCCGGTAAGGCCCACGGAGGGGGGGGGGGCGGTGCCGGTGTCACGAAGACGGCTCATCATACATACCACCGGCGCACTTCCAGTCCGCTTAACCTGCTCACCAGCGGTCCGACACTGATGCCCGGTCAAGGCTCGTCCGCCTTGACACGGCGCATGCATTATGCACGGTTCCCATGTCGTCCTGACCCCGACCGCGGCCGCCCGGTTGAAAGGTCACATCCGCCCACGTCACCGGCTACTAATTCGTTGGTGACATGACGGCCCGACAGGAGCAGCCAGCCGGCCCGCTGCTCTGAGACTCCTTCCCTAATTTGTCGCCAGCTGTGTCAGTCACTATAGCAGTCACTTTTCCAGTCACTTTACCACCCACTGTGTCAGCCACCCTGTTGATCTTCCCACCTGACTGTTCAAGTACTTCATCCAGCGTCAGTCGGTTAGTTTTTTTTTTTCTCAGTTATTCTGTCAACCTAAATCACCTCGCCATACTCACTTTGTCGAGCAAACAACGGTCAGTAATACCAATTCAGCCAAGACGTTTGGTCATCAGTCAGTCCGTCAGCAGTAGCATCAAACTCCGCCAGACAGACGGTCCATCAGACGTTCATCAGACTTCGAAAGTTCGTCAGTCTGCTAGCCGTTGTACCAGACACTCCGTCATTACGCCAGACACTCCATTAGGCAGTCAGCTCATCAGGCTTACATCAGACACACCGCTAGACCGTCAGCTTATCAGTCATTACGCCAGACACTCCGTCAGGCAGTCAGCTCATCAGGCTTACACCAGACACTCGGTTAGGCAGTCATCTCATCAGGCTTACACCAGACACTCCGTTAGGCAGTCAGCTCATCAGGCTTACACCAGACACTCCGTTAGGCAGTCAGCTCATCAGGCTTACACCAGACACTCCGTTAGGCAGTCAGCTCATCAGGCTTACACCAGACACTCCGTCAGGCAGTCAGCTCATCAGGCTTACATCAGACACTCCGTTAGGCAGTCAGCTCAACAAGCTTACACCAGACACTCCGTTAGAGAGTCGATCAGTCCACCAGCCATTGCATCAGACCCTCCATCAGACAGATGGTCAGGCAACGTCACCAAGTAGTATTATTTGATTGTTGCCGATGAGGATTGGCCATAGTGCCAGGTGACATTGTTTGGTGCCCGCTTGATCGGTTTTGTCACCTGCCCGCATTTCCTGGCAGTGAGCGATGACGAGCTGCGTGCGGACAGATTGCTAACTAGGCTGCACAAGCCCCGGGATAGTATAGCCTTATGATGAGGATCGATACGGTTTCCAGCAAGTTGACTTGGAATCAATGTCACAGCTTGCTAATGATGTTCACGCGGTCTTGCACGACTGAAGTACATTTTATTTCTGCCGAGTGATGTTCGCATAGAACTCGGTATGAATCGTTCTTTGCAAACAAAATAGAAAGCAAAGCGATGATCAGTGAAGTTAGCTGTTTACCAAGTTCAGCCACGGTGTACCACAGCTGGTAGGCTGATTGTAAAGGTGGCTGCTGCATGCCACAGATGGTAAGCTGACAACAAGGGTAGCCACTGCATGCAATAGATGGTGGGTTGACTGTAAGGGTAGCCACTTTATGTCACAGATGGTGAGCTGATTGCAAGGGACGAACATTCAGAGGATGCCTCTCGCAGCACCCTGCTGACTGACACTTCGTCAAATGCGGCGCACCGGTGGCAGCCCTCGACAGCGGCGCTTTCATCGACCCTAAGTCGCCCACGGGAATGTCAGCTCACTGACAAAACACCCACACGACATGGACTGACTGATAGCTAAAGAGTGATTCGACCGTCTTCTGTGCCGCCTAAACACTGCTCTCCGTAGTTATGGATGACAGCACCCTCATCGTTTCTAGCTTCAACATCGCGGAAGGAAGTGTCGCACGGGCGTGGAGTCCCTATTATATCCTGCAATAGTATCACTGTTGAACCACTGTGGGTGCCTGCATCAACCTTATCCCTCGAGTCACTGTGACTGATTTAATATCAGTGGTCATTAGCGAGAAACATTCCGAGTCTCCACGACCATTTTATCACGCGGTAAACCACCCGACCAATCGATCTGACCTAACTAGAGAAGTCGACCGCATATTTTAAAAACCACGTCATTGCTGCACCTGCGACAATTGACAGGCGTCGCTCCCAATCCACCGTCATCACCATCCACTCGAGCCCACGCCTGGGTCGCAATGCCTTGCTCGGCTGTTGGCCGCCTGATCCGCCGTTTATCAAGCGACCATCGCCACGGACAAGTGGGAAGCATGGCTGGCTGTATGACAGCCAATAATCGATCATGACAAAGCTCTTGGCCAAATCAGCCTGACGCACCAGTAATCGTCTTGGGGCATACAGCAAGGGCAGCATTGCGTACAGAGGTGACATTGCGTAACACGTGTGCCTGTGCAGAGACGCGGCACGAAGGGAGGAAACCTAGCGAAATTTCCGTGAGCGCGAGGGCGTCTTCCGGACGGCTTAGCATCACGAGTGCGCTCGAATTCGCAACCCTTCGACTATCAGACGGACGATTACTGGCTGTGATCATTATTTGGCCCCCATTGTCCCACCTCACTTGGTCCCCTGTTATCGGGTGATGAGGTAAATGAGCGTGTGTTGCCGCGCTGATAAACTGCCAGCGGATTGCTGGCTAATTAGCTGTTCATGGAATACATGTCGTCCGTAATTAAAGTAGGGTCCCTGGGGATGGCTACTTCCTATGATTGTAGAAAGGTCTCATCTCGTACGCTCGTGACGAAGTCCAGACGGACCGCGCATTGCGACAACTCCAGAAAGTTCAATGACACTGCACGTAATGTATTGTGCAGGACGTTGAAATAATGATTCGATGAGATCGCCGACAGCAAATGTTCCACGTTCTGAATTTAGAGGCCGAAAGACAGATATTCAATTTACACATCCGGCCGACCGCGAAAGACTCGCACCGCTAGACAGTTCGGAGAGCTCTGACTAGCGGTGGTGGTTCGCTGGGTGAGCTGCGACCGGGAGACCAAAGCGCACGCCACGGTTGCCGGGCATCGGCCCGTAAAACGCTGATTCGGCTCCGGCGACGGCCGGCGACCGCGTTGCCGGCGCCGGACGAAAAAGTACTGGGAAAGACATATACGGGGCACGGTAGGTCGGCTGACTTACGGGATCACAGCACCCACAGTTACAGACATTATACATTTTTACATTATACAGTATACATTTTTACAGACGTTAAAATAGTACATTTTTAGAAACTGTGTTACATGATCCAGATACCGCTGATGAAATACTGCAAGTCGGACATAAACGTATTGTCCATTGGCCGCTTATATGATGCACAATCAACTTCATCCGCTCATATTCGTCTACGATTTAGCAAATCAAAGCCTCGAATCTTTAACTGGAAGCCACAGGTGTTCCGTCATCAACTCAATGCTCGTGTGCTCTTTGTCACCGAGTTAATGCGCCCTTAACCTCCGCCATCTACATGGATAATAGCGTGACCAACCCATTGTTGCGGGATGGAATTGGTCCAATTCCACTTGACTGGTGGCTTGGCGGACCATCGCTCGCGGTCTCGTGTAACTTACATGGAAAACTCACACGCTGGATATCATCATCATACCAATGCAGTGTATTCCATGCGCCACAGAGGCTCGGTAACTTAATCGAAGAATTTGTGATCGTTTGCGGTAATTTTCGTGCTCCAGCAACACAAACCGAGCTGGCTGATGTACGTCGCCGTGCGCTTTCACTTCGCATCGCTTCGAAGGCCGCATCACTCTCAGAAAATATCCCTGGTGCGCATATCAGAACACTACCGAGACTGGGAGCTTCCATGCAGCCAGATAATGCAATATCGATCGAATACTGTAGTTTGCAGAAGTTGAAGCAAACTTTTTCCAGTTCAATTTGAATAAATGAGCTCTGCTTTTTCACTGACTTGTGCTACATTGAGCAGAATAAAACTACTGTTATGCATTCATTGCAGCAAATTATGTAGAGTAGGGACTATGTATGCACCTGAGACTGGCCCTCAAACTTGTTTCCCATTCATTTCCAGTGTTAATCGCGTGATTAATGAAACACCAACGAAAGCCATGCACAAAAAAACACCCAGACAGATGTCTGTAGGAGTTTTCACAACTTAGTGATCAGTGACGCCGACTGCGCATTCCATGATGTCCCCAAGTCCACAATTATGCACATAATTTTTCCACCTGACCAGCTGGAGTGAGAGAGAGGGGGGAGAGAGAGCGAGAGCAAGACGGTAATTTCAGGGAAGGTCGCAGAGCAGTCTCCGTCGGGAAACAAGGTGGTACAAACAAAGCTGAGCTGGCCTTGACACACTTTCTCGCTAAAACGTCCGTCAATCATGGCCAGGCTATTGCAGAACACTGGCTTAGCTTCCAGGGGGGGGGGGGGGGTAGGACCATCACGACCATAATATTTACCGGCAACTTCCTTTGGGGCCCTATCCTCACTCGACCTGGAGCATTACCATCAAGTCCAGTGCAGAATCCGACCTTGCGCTCAATCTGGCTTACAGGGTAGGTGAAATTGGCTTCGTAGTCCATTACGACCTTTCGTTCACTTTCATTCGGCATGGGTCCACGTGACAGGTAACGAATCCTGGTGTTCTATTACTTCCTTTGCTTGACTGTCACCTGAGGTGTCATTTGTCTTTTCCTGTTGTGGTGCTGCTTGAGGGAGAATCGCTGGTCTGACCTAACTTGACCTGGCCTCATGTTCGGCGCGACGGCACATTGGTGGAGCTGCAGGAGGGAGAGTCCCTGATCTGACCTGACTTGACCTGGCTTCAGGTTCGGGCTGGCGGCACAATGGTGGACCTGCAGGAGGGAGGAATACTGCTGCTGGATGGCGTCACTCGCTCGGACTCGGGCGTATTCGAGTGTGTCGCCGACAACTGGGCTGGCGACGTTCAGACGGCCAGCGTCACTTTGCAGGTCCTCTGTGAGTGTTCAGGTTCGGGTGTGTCGCCGACAACTGGGCTGGCGACGTTCAGACGGCCAGCGTCACTTTGCAGGTCCTCTGTGAGTGTTCAGGTTCTGGTGTGTCGCCTCCAACAGAGCTGGCGACGTTCGGACGGCCAGCGTCACTCTGCAGGTCCTCTGTGAGTGTTCAGGTTCGGGTGTGTCGCCTGCAACAGAGCTGGCGACTTTCAGACGGCCAGCGTCACTCTGCAGGTCCTCTGTGAGTGTTCAAGTTCCATCGTGTGGATCGAGTTGCCACCGCGACTCAATGTTCGCCACTTGAAACAATCTAAAGTTGTTAAAGTATTGAAATAGTTATATAGTTCGATTGCAGACACCTAATGTATATTCAAATATTCATATCATCCATATTGCTATATAGTTCGAAAGGTATTCTCGATATGCCGAAATTTTCACTTGACCTATGCACCAAACAACATCCAACACAGATCGTCCTCTGCCCTTCCGCAGTCCTTGCAATGTGGTCAATGTCTGATCGATCGCAGTGTGTGAGACAACTTGTCCAACCTGACCAACCAACGTTCGTTCTTGACAAGAGCATGAAGTCAGGAGATAGCATTGTTCCATCAGTTTGCTTTTAAGATGAAACGTCCCGAACGATGTATGTCACACAGCCGTTGAAAATGATATGCGAAGGATTCCAAAGGATTAGTACGAGTATGCAACGCCAGACAGGTGTTCAAGAAAAAATGTCGTGGCTGCATTTTTTTAAGAAAGACCTCCACTGCCCAGAACGTCACAGTAAGGGAATCCATTGCTCTTTATATCTAAGCACAGCCAAACAAGGCCTGCCTCTCCTTCTCCCCACCCCAATTAGGAATACAACCACGCATACAACTAGTGACGAAACTCGACTTATATCCACGACTATGCATACCTATATTGGGTATCATGCCGGCAACGTGACCAAGTATGTGCTGCTCTTCTGGTTGGTTAGTTGAGTTGTAGAGGCTTCATCACCCTATGCTACGCTATGTGGCTATGTTTTTGGATCAGAGTGCGAATGCTAGCTCCTAATTTATTGCAGTCAGAGGTGTCACTTTCTATTCGTTAAGGGAGACCACTCGTTCCCTCAAAGATTGATTTGGCCATAAAAGAGGTATATTTCGAAATAAAAGAGGTATATTTCATCCTACATCCAACTTTACCGTGACACCCACGCTTACAAGTACCAGTGGCGTAGCAGTGATTTTGGGGATGAATTGCACCCTAACGTATATTGAGCTGTCCATATTGTGTAGGTACATTCGTTCACCATCAAAATTATATCACCAGAATAGTTGCAGCCAAACACCACACACGTAGCATAGGAGGTTACGCGTCGAAAACATTGCATGCTCGGTTCATATCTGATCAGAGCATGCCCACCTGTCTAGGTTTCTAGGTGTCTAGGTGAGTGTGCCACTTCCTATCTAGGTGAGTCCGTAGCCTGCACACACAATCGAAAATGTTTGGAGATTTCATCCCTTTACACCCAAGCCCGTTATGGGCGCAGCATGACCTCAGCAGTCGATGCGCCACCAAACTCCAATAAACAACCAACCAACCCAAGCCCGTTTCAACATGCTAACCGCTGGTGAAACTATCTGGTGATAAGTAAGTTTCCTTTTATTAGGGGTACGATTGCTCATTTCAGCCCGACAATTCATATGTTTGAATGCTTTTCCACCACCGTTCTACACACCAGGGAAATTCCTTAGCACATGTCTCGCACCTAATGTGTGAGAAGATCCCAACGGCATAGAATGTGGCAATATCACCCTGACTCTGGAAAGGGAGTAGGAGCATGCACCCGCCTGAGTTCTTCACGACCGTTGTACACAGCACTGCTCGCGTCGACTGTGTCACTGACTGGTGCTCGGCACAGCTGATGTATGTTGTGTGGCTGTATGGAGACGTACGTGATGACCCGACAGATGTTCCCCATCTGTTGGGGCCCCGTGTCGGCCTGTCACCGCGCCGGCCACGCCGGCAGGCTTCACACACTGTCAGCGACTACAAGCCCAAACGAAGCGGACTGTGCACAGTGGCAATGCAACAATTTATGGGCATTCTCTGCTGACCTTGTAACCTTCAAGATGTTACAACACGCCACTGAGAAGTTGGCTGCTAACGGAGAACTTGCGTCTTTTCGCCGAAGTCGTTTCTGTCAACTGTGCGATTAAACCCTGCGTATTGCGTGGAATTCAAATATCGCAGAGAGCATTCCTGCAGGCATGTAGGCTGCTTTGGCTGCATATCTGACAATGCAACGCCACGTTTGAGACCAACGCTCCGTTTCGCAGACCGTAACATTCCCGTTGAATATTACAATTTGTCCACCGTTCCCAGCCCATCCACCACCGGGACGGCATATATCACCAACGCCCGAGCTTCTCCCAAGGGAACTTCTCGGATCATCAATGATCATGCCGAGAGGGAGACATATATCAGCGGATGTCAACACTATTCACCATAATGTCTGCCTGAGTATCAGAACGACCTTGCATCAATATACCCAGCTGTTGCACAGCTCTCCCAGGAGTATCACAGGACGACGTAGCTCTTCCACGCCCGTGTGCGCTATGCATGTCTGTACTCTCACCTGGAGACCGTGGCACTCTGACGTTAGAGACATTGGCAATCCGGGGCATGGGCAGCTCGTGTGGTGCCGGAAGCGCCGAAAAGCCTTGATGACTCAGTTTCCAACTTTTGACGGTGAGCCATGATAACTCATATGGTCATCTAATGAAAGCCACAGAGATGCATGGTTGCTACGGTCCAAGATGCTTGTCATTGGACGCAATACTTTTTATTATCGGATCAAAAGATTATTTTGCTGCTGTCTTTGTAGGTATTGAGGAAATTTCAAATAAAGAAAGGAATGGGATGAAATTAAATTACTACAGAAATGTCGTATTTGAATGATGTGCCCATTTATTCTGGTGTTTCATCTATCACAAAGAGGAAATCCGATCAGTATGTCTCCAAATGCAAGCGATACGTGGACAGGACAAGTAAAACAAATCCAACGCTCCGTGACACCACTCTTGCACTCAACTTGACATTTCCATTTCAAGGTTGTAGAATGTGCATGGAGGAAGAATCGAAGCTGCGTTGGTGATGGTTGGGTTTGAGTTCCTAAGTTTGCCCTTATTAACCCGTCCCGTCTCGGGGGGTCTTCAACCGCCCCCCCCTCTCCGATTTTTCGCGGATAGCGGACGAAAGGCAAGCGGCAGCGCACCCAAATTTGGCGTACCTTTTCCCACATCAATTTGACATGCTGATTCAAAATTTTTAGGTCAGGTCATCTAGGGTCAACGAGTTATTCAAGGTCAAGTGAGGTCACCTCCAACAAAGTTCAACCAGTCGTCACGCTTTAACGACTACAGATATTTTAATGAGACTTTCAGCGTTTGCCTATCATTACGGATACAATAAAACGTACGAGTTAAATTTTTCATTTTTTGTCGTTTTTGACTACATATAAATTTTGCGTATTTGCCATATTTCAGTTCAAACACAGGATTCTGGCTAAAGTAAGCATTTTGTATTAGTACAAGTTGACTTTCCAACAACGTTTTTCGGTCTGCTCTACCTATTAGAGAAGGAAAATTAAAGAAAACTTGAAACCTCAAAATTTTGAAATTTCAAAAAAAATAACAAATTCATTTTTTGGGGCGCCAGAAAATTATAGCACTGGCCGATTTCGCTGTCCTTTTCTAATTCCAAATAAATTTTTTTTTTTTCATATATCCCCCAAAATGAACTCCCCAGAGTAAAAAGCATAATGTTAGTCATGAAAAGTCGTGAAAATCTAGCCCCCCTGGTGACGTCACGTTTGGGGGACATTTTTTTTAGTGGTGGATCCGTACCCTACTCGTTGGGCGCTTTCTGATGTCACCTCTTTCGTTTTCGTGCGATGCTTAGTTTAGATTTTAGAGGGGGCTCTTCAACCGCCCCCCACACCCGAGACGTGGTGGGAGGATTCGACAGGCAAGACTGCGCGGGTTAAAAGTGAAACTTATGAAGGTATAGGCACCTGTACTTTGTAGCACAATGTTTTTTCTTCTCCTGGGACATCGAAGGATAAGCTTTCTGGAACTCAGGGGAATCCCTTGTGTAGGAATCAAGCTAAGATGAACAAGCGGGATAAAACCCGTTCATTATGGAGAGCTGGAAAACCCGCCGACTGCCAGCACATTATGTGAATCACCAATGTGCCTGCATGAGGCCTGCCTGTGATAATGCAGGTGCTTAGCATTGTAAGTCTTCATTAAATTCATAGATGGGCCGTGGAATTTATATTCTGATACCACGCCGCAATGGTATTTACGAAGGCTGAGCTTTATTCCGAAATAATCCAGCATGATCGAGCAAGCTGGAAAAGTTTCCGGCAAGGTCAAGTTAGTGCCGCCTCGGCGTGTTCTGTTTTCGAGAGTTCATCGATTTTGAAGGGGCGTGCTACTTTCGTATTCACTGACTATTTCCGGTGAACATCCAGACTTTGGCTTTAGCCATTCCAGATAAAAAATCAGAAAACTACTGAAGGTTCAGCGAAGTGGTCTATTTGTGCAGTGTTGCATGTATTTTCACACGCGCCCTGGAGGGGGGTGGGCGAAATCCGCCCACCCCTCCGGTTTTTCGTAGATAACTGCAGATTTTACCGGCCGATATACACCATTGTTTGTGTATCTGCTTAGAAATGACCGTCGCGTTGCTTAAAGCACGAAAAACGAAAATCGGCCCACAATGTTTCGAGTTAGGGGTCGTTAAAATTAAAAAAAAATTGTATCAGCGCCAGACCACAAATATCGGAGCTGATGCGCTTCTTGCATGTTGGCAAAAGGAAGTGTTCTTTGCAACACCAACGACTTGTTTGATGCATATCGTTATGCTGTATGATTTAAGTCATGCTAGGTCGCCGAGGTAAAGTCAGGTCAAGTTCATGACAGGCTATTGAAGCCAAACTTTGTCAACTGGAATGCTGTCATAAATGCAAATGACTGACATGCGATTGATGTCACTTTGCATGTTACTCCTCACACATCCGGAAATCTACTGTTTGTCATTGTGTGCCTAAGCGTTTCCATACTTTATTCATGTATTTCACACCTTTCCTTGCGAAGCCGATTGTGCCGAGCCGTCTAACGGAGCAGTCGGGTGGGCAGCCCGGTTTCGGTAACTGAAGCAGGTAAGGACCTAATAAAGTTCTCCTATGTAGGTGATCTGAGGTCAAATGGCGGATCTGGCATCTGTATTGCATCATTAGTAATGTGCAAAACATCATCAATGCCAATTTTAGAGCAATTAAATACAATCACAGCGATCCAAAACAATGACAAGCCAAGCCAGGCAAAACCAGGAAATTTTGTTATATTGACCTCATTTGACCTTGAAGATATTTCCCTAAGGTCACAAAATGTCCGCACAATAGAATTCACTATCGTGCCCATCCACCTGCGAATTTCGTTGCTCTAGCCTTAATAGGAGCCGAGAACCTAGGGGGCGGAAACCTCACCCCCCCCCTCCAGTACCCGTAATTTTCAGAGGCCCTCCAGGGCGCGTATTAACTGTCCTCACACATTCAGAAAAGAAACATGTTAACCCGTATCCCGTTAAAACCCATTTAAGCCGATAATTCCACTGCATCTCCTCTTCGAATTCACACCCGGATGTATTATATAAGGATTCCGAGTAGAGTGAATGACAATTTTATTTTAAAATCATACCAGCAACGGTATATTGCAGAATAGCGACTCCAGTTCCCACTCGGCTCTCTCACAGGCAGAAACTAAACGATGTTGAATGCTTATCGCCGCGTAATCCAGAATCAATGTTTTTGTCAGGCTTTCTGCTACACTACTTCCCGGAAGTGTTCTGAAGTTTGCATATGTTAAACCAGACCCGTGATAGTTTCAGATAAAGGTACATAATGGGATGTGCAGTAATGCTGCACATTACGCATGCAAGCCTCGCGCAACATTTTAAGTTCTTGCCATGTAATGTTCACGAATTCGGCCATCCTACGATAATAACGAACATACAAGTTTATTGGAACGTTTCGTACAGTCAGCTCCCAGTTTCTAACTTTATGAAGCCTTATTGTTAACCGTGATCAACCAGAACACATAAACGCTACGATGGAACTGTAATGAACACTCTGTGCCCATGTGAGAAGGCGAACGAATGAACACAAACCAACACGTTAGACCAATGTGGATGTGTTGATAGCACAGCATCCCAGAGTTACGGACAGCATGCTCAACAGCAACTTCATCAGCACTGGCATGAACATACCCTACCTGGTATGATATGCATTATCACCAAATGACAGGCGATTCTATTATAAAAGTAGTATTTGAAAATTGCCCCACATAAAATGAAACGCCCTTGTGTGCGTGTGCCGGACACAAACAGTGCATGCATCCACCCAGCATGTCCACCCTACACATCTACCCTACATGTCCACATGAGCACCCACACATGTCCACCCTACATGTCCACCCGACATGTCGATCCTACATGTCCACCCTATATGTACACCCAACATGTCCACCCAGCATGATGGCAATTGGAACTAGCCGGCGACGGTTGGAAACGATTTTGGGTAGTTTGAAGATATCGGCTGTTGGAGACGATTGCGCATGGTTAGGAAATACTAGCATTTGGTAACGATTGCGCACGGTTAGGAAATATCAGCTGTTGGAGACGATTGCGCATGGTTAGGAAATACTAGCATTTGGTAACGATTGCGCACGGTTAGGAAATATCAGCGGATGGCGACGACTACTTGCGGCTGGGAAATATCAGCTGTTGGCGACAACTACTTGCGGCTGGGAAATATCAGCGGATGGCGACGACTACTTGCGGCTGGGAAATATCAGCGGATGGCGACAACTACTTGCGGCTGGGAAATATCAGCGGATGGCGACGACTACTTGCGGCTGGGAAATATCAGCGGATGGCGACAACTACTTGCGGCTAGGAAATATCAGCGGATGGCGACGACTACTTGCGGCTGGGAAATATCAGCGGATGGCGATGAAGTGAAGGCTAATATTTTTCTCACAATGTTATTTTTAGTTTGTATATCTTAAAATTGTACCATTTATCACATCGAAGCTCTCCGACATTCTACGCGATCCGACATCCGCTAGTTTAGTGACAAAATGTATGTATAGATGGGTCGCGAAGTATGGATGTTCGTACTGACATAAACTGACATATTAACATATTCACATTTGCCAAAGTAATCACTGGAATCATCAATAAAAACGACTCCCAACCTTCGGATTGAACACAAAACTTTCGGATGAGACTGATGCATAACCGACTGAGATATCCGAAATGGCTGCGCGGTGCCATGGGCGGTGTCGTGGCAGAGAGACTAGAGCATGACGATATGGTTGGGTCTGGTTGGGGCGCATATATATATATATATATATATATATAAGATACGAGACATCGAGCTGCGCCTTCTCTTGTGATATGTGACTCAGCATTTGTATCCACGAGGTGATATGACAAGACATTTGTGATCGCCCAATAACTTGTCTGTTATCATCATGTAGGTTTGTAATATAATCATATGTGTTGACCATATGCCAACAGCTCGGGATCTCCGGACGTTAACTTTTCCCGTTCTCCATCCGGGGTCCGTATTCGCATCACATACTGCCGCATTTGGACACTCAGATGTCTCGGAGCATTGGTTGTACTTACATCTCAGAAGCCATCTCACCAACAGCATCCACAGTCTGCCGCGTAGCCATTTAATCTACACGTATGGTACCTTCGCAAGACAAGCACCTTCAGAAGATTATCAGGCTTCGTGTAATTATAAGGCTGAGAGCCGTCAGTAGCCGTCGTAACTGTGATCCCATTGAGCGCGTTTAGCAGGGCTGGATCTCATTCGGTGCTCGCCAGTGCCCTCACCATAAATGGGATTGCCAGAATGAACTACTGGCGTTTTTTCTTCACGCTCACCCGATGGAGACGCAGATACTGATCGCGGATCCACTCTCAGAATATGTCCATGACCTCTAGCGCCAAATAATTTCGCGCCGGACGGTTCGACAGCACAGGAAGAACGCGCCACACGCTTCGTGACGTCACAATTCGGCTGGTCCGGGCGGATGCCCGGCTGCAGTGAGTGACGGCTGCCGCCCGCCACAGTTCTCCGCCAGCGTCGCTCGGTGCTTAGCGCCTTCTGCTGGCTTCTGCAGCATCTCGCCGCACCGCTCAGGAGAGGCGGTGCGGCAGGGCTGTTCTGGCTTATGTATGGGCTTAAGCAATGGCGCACTTAGTCATCTGAGGAGAGCAAGCGCTGCCTATCTTATTCAGCCTTCTGCAGAAGCTTTAACGCTCGCACATCCGGCGGTCCGCGCCAACTTCGCATGTCCCGGGGGGGGTCTGCCCACCTAAGATCTCTAGAACTATGCTAGCTAGCTAGCTGCAAACGAAAGACGGCGTTGGATAGCTGGTGACAGGCTCTATCGAAAGCGTCTCGGCCATTTTTTCGTTCAGGTCAATATTCAGGTCACTGGGCCATCATAGGTCAAATTCGACCAGATCGGGTGGGACTCTCAGATATTCAAACATAGCTCAGGACCTGTAACAGATAGAAACAAACGGCAAAAGCTATTCGACAGTCCTTGACATTTTCTATCGACCATAGGCCATAGGATTTAAGGTCAGGTCAACCGAAACTATGACCTCAGGCTAAGGTCATGAAATAGCTTAGAGAGGGCATGTAATGTATCAATCGACACGTATTGGCGATACAAGCATAATGACGGTAATTTCAGCCTTCTAGTTCAATGCAATGCGATATAATGCGCATAAATGTGTAATGATCTCAGGTGACCTCAGATGATCTTGGTGAGGTCACTGAGCAAAAATGTCAGTGGTATCATTGAGCATAGCTACCAACTACATGCCACAACCGTTGGGAGATCATTCCGACAGCAAATATGTGATCAGGAGACATTTGTATATTTTACCATAGCCCTGTAATGGGGAAGCTATGGCCGCGACCTGACATAAGGTCAATGCTACGAGAAAAAACAAAACGATATACATATTGTGGTCCGTGATGAGATCATAATGTGCTATAAGTTTGAAATCAATCGCCCAATTATTTTGGAAGTTATGCCACCTAGAACTCCGAGGGACGTTGGGTCACTTCGCCTGACCTGATGACCTGACCTAAGATAATCCAAGGTTAAAAATGAATGAGGACATGCGTAAAAGACAAATGAGCAGCCATGCGAGGTTTAGCCTTGCTAACTCGATTAGTATGGCGGAAAATTAGGAAAAACCGCTGGGGGCAGATGTATGCCCCCCACCCCCGGACTTGCGCGGGTTAAGGTCTGTTTACACACGGAAGAAACCCGGCAGAGTTCCGGCAGAATCGTGACGACAGTACTGAGCGGGACCCGGCAGAACCGAGCGGAACGCAAAGTCGGCGACGTCCGCAGCCTGTGACGTCATAGCATATCAGTTTTGGCACCCATCTCAGCTCTTTATCAGGAAGATATTTTCCTCTGCTTTCCTATTAGCGTAACCTAATCACCACGTCCTCCATATAAACCCATTACCACTGAAGTGCAAGAGCTAGTAGGAAATATCTGAGAATCATGATATCTGGGTACTACCGTGAGTAGTACCATTTGAGCCAATTGGTACTGCAGCGGATCATTTATGGCGCAATAATCAAGCAACCAAGACGCTCCATTGTGCATTTGGTATATGACTTCAGTCCGCGAGTATGTCGTTGGTAAGATGAGGCGTGATGTCTGAGTCTGCCGCCTCCTGGTACTTTCTACCCCCGACTGCCAATTTCTGCTGCTGCACGCCAATTTCTGCCGCCGACGTTGCGAACGTCCGGTCTGCCCAGGCAACATTCTGCCAGAATTCTGTCGCATGCAAACAGGCTTTTAGCCATTTAGCTAGTTTGCTTAACATTAGTGCTGGATTCAACAGAGGAACGGGTGGTTCGATATCATTTACCACCCCATTTTCCATCGCCGCGTGGGTGAGTGAACATGAACAGATTCAAAATTCAGTGAGTGGCAGGCACGGCGGTTCTATAAAAAAAAAATCAGGACCTATGGTTCGGGCGGCCCGAGAGAAAAAAAAAGATCACATCAACCAAAGGACTGTTAAGTGGCGGCACCGCGAGTTATTGGACCTCCAGCGGCGTTCGGTTCGTAGCCTGGGCAGCATTCTGGAATTAAAGCAGAGGGGACTGGGCATTGGGGAAGCGTCCCCCCCCCCCACACACACACACATTCCTGGAGGTCCGAGAGCTGTCTTTTAGTGTCATCTTTGGATCCCCGTCGCAAAAATTGCCTTTGTTCAGAAACACTTTCCTCAAAACCGAAAATATATGGGTAACAGTGCCCCCCCCCCCATGCACACTAATCCGTTGCCGGAAAGTGTAAGGAATGTCAAAAAGTGTATGTTTTCCATCCAGTTTGTTCGGAGTCGACGTTTCAGCAACTTATAACATAAACGGTTGTAAATAGGCGTGCCGATTCAAGCATTTGGTTTGTTTTTCATTACAAATGAACAAATTGTTCGTACCGAGTTTCGTAGTATTACCCCGATATTCAACTGACAATGCAACTTCCGTACCTGATTGGTAAAAGTCTTTCAAACACGTATTAGGAGCCTGGAATGTATTGACGTTTCTTAATGACGTAAGTTTACTTTAGTTCACGTTTAAGGTTTCCTTATCCGTTTCTCGTACCTGGCAGCACCCTTAAGTTTGAGTCCACGTTTGCCGTTTATTTACCGCACCTTTACCTTTGGCAGCACCGCGGGCAGCCATTCTCGGAAAGAGCTTCGTCCTTTTTTCGTGTGCGCCGTTGCACTACACAATACCTAAACCGTCTATACAGATGCCATCTGAGGTTGTCAATGATCAAGGAATATTTCGTGAAAGCATCAGGGGAGTCAAAGCAAATAGATGAGTGACAGTTCATGCTCTGCCTAACTGTGGAATGATCGATGGTCATGTTCATGCTCATATTGTATTCCTGTGGGTTCCGGGCTCCCTGGAATAGTGGCTGCGCCACTGCCCTTACTCCACCTCCTCTCTACTTCACGTTCGTATTTGTAAGAGGCGCTTATCTAGAGGGGATATTTGTCCTCTTCCGATTGCCATATCACGAATATTTGAATGAAGAATGTCTGGCTTCATGGGCGCCACTTCCATATTTGTGTAACACTTGGAGCTTTCCTCTATAGCGTACAGCTTGGTATCCGTGCCCTATTCCATTACTGGCGGATCTACGGAATCATTTTGACATCTTCCGCGAAACAAAGAATGAGAGGCAACACTATTTTTCGTCCTGCACCGTGTCCACTGGGAGCGGTGACTTATGCAGGCCGTGACTTGGCTGACCGACCACAAAATCAGTATGACGGGAGTAAATTGGATTTCAAATCTGCGCATCAACTGGCTTCCTTGGTTCTGGCCCTGGCTGTTTTTCGGACTCTGGTAGAATGCGCATCTGTCTGGACTGCTTTTGATCTCACGATAGTTACGTGACTATTTATGTGGTTGTGGTCACGCATTCATCTGGGTTGTCCACTGACTCCAGATCAGAAGTTGCCAACTCTTGTTCCTCGAGTATTTTTGTATTTTCTTTTTCTTCTCTGCAGATCGACTGGAATGCATAGGGAGGGGGTGAAAGCCGAACACTATTATTTGCGGTTGGCACTCACATTTGTGAGGATACACAGCGGGTTTCATTCGTATTCATCAACTTGTACCAACTATTGTTTTCCATATTGGACTTCATCTGACTTCTCGCGGTGGTACAGACCGCAGCAAACAGGCGGTCGTTCTTCTTGCTGCTGGTGCCACATCTTTCGATTTCCAGCTCATTTGAAACGAATAAGTTGGCATCTTTGCTGCTATCGTCCGAGCTCGCGCCTGGAAAATCGCGGTCCCTCGGACTATAATTATATGAAATGTTCACGTTCTGCTGTATTTCTGAATGTTGTTTGTTTGTTTGTTTATTGGGTGGTTTACGACGCACTTTATGCGCATTCACGGCTAATGGCGCCGCCCACATTGTTTCGCCGGTGGGTCGCAGGATTGGGAAATTTCCCAACCGGCGCTAGTGTCGAACCCGGGACATTCGATACCCAGAGCCCAGCACCTTAACCACTCGGCCAATCCCGCCCTTTACTGAGTGTTGACTTTTTGAATTGCATGGGCATAACGCTATGGTAACTTGGTTTCCATAACGCTATGGAAATTTGACCGATATAGCGTTGTGGGTACTTGATGTCTATAATGATGTGGTAATTTCATGGGAATAACGCCACGGTAAATTGATGGATGTGCGATGTAGTAATTTAACGGCTGAACGTTATGGTAATTCGATGGGCATGACGCTACGGAAATTGAATGGCTATGACGCTATGGTACTTTTATGGGTGTCCCAATACAAGCTGTACATGAAATTCTTCAAAATCTCAAATATATTGAAGCATTTTACGAAATGGTTCACCCAAAGTGAACTGTATCCCACCATTGAACACCAGCTATATTTGGTGGCGTATTCAGATGTCACATTCACATTCACATTCATATGTTCTTTTATTGGGACCACTGTTCACGCATTTTATGAATTCAGGAAGTAGTCCAGGAATACAAACCGTCTCCCATCTTCTCGCTTCCGTGTCCCATTTGCCACTTTTGAGAAGTGCACAAAGATCTATGTTTGCATCTAAGGCATCCTTTGGGGCGAACTGGATACAATTTGGCGACAAATAACACATCAATCGAAAAGGAGATTTGCCCAACCTTCCCAATGCTTAGGTTGTTCAATTCGCCTTTGATATTTTGCGTACTATGATATTTTCAATAGATCTGGTGTATGGAATTTTTAAAGTTTTGATACGAGATAGGCAGTGTGTTTGAGTCGGGTATTAGAGCCCGGTGGCTTGCTCAAAAGAGAGATATTTATCATTTCCGGTGCCCTCCTGCAATCTCTTTACAATGAATAACGATGCAGCACTTCCAAGACATGCTATTGATTCGTCGGGGCAGGAACGAGCCCACCTAGTTGGCTTGACAGTGTGTCATAGCCTCCACAGCTCATAACCTCCACAAATTCAACACATCGCAGCGTTCGATTGGACATCTCCGTTGACTTTCACTATCACAAAGAGCCCTCACCGTATTGCTGCAGATGTTGTTGCGAGCACAAGTGGTTTCACCTATGCTCCCCGTCCCACAATCTCATGCGCTTGCTCATACTTGAGTTAATGCTTGCAAAGGCAAGTAAGTCAAGATACATGTTCATAAATATAAAATGCTCAACTGAATATGTTTATCGTTGTGTCCGGGGCTAAGCCATTCAAACATGCGCATTTTGTTCACTATCTATCTCTCCCCACCTGTCAGTTTCTCACGTGACGTCCTGGGACGTGGCATGTTGGAATCCATCATCAGGCTAGTCCGCACGCCGTCCAATCGTGGCCTCAGTCCTGCCGGAATGGCTGCGTACCCGCATCGGTGGAATGCAGGTGTAATAGAAGCGCCCGGAAAATAGCAGAGTCTGGCAACAGCGCGCTCCGGATGCGCGCCGCTGTCCGACTCGGGCCTGCCACGTCAACACTGGTCAGCATCACGATAATCTCGCTACGAGATCTGTCGCAGGGCCGCCCGGTGCAGCGCTGGCGTTGCGTACTGCTGGCGAGGCTCCGACCCGGACGCTCTTCAGAGTCGGCACGTTTTGCCGCGCGTGGGCTCATCTCGCCGGTGGTGGGCGATGCCATCGACGGCCCGGCTGTTGCGGGGTCCTTCAGAGCGGGCCCAATTTCCGTGCGCCGATGAGTTTGGCGCGCCGGCCAATGATCGGTACGGCGGAGTGGCCGGCTGACAGTACGTTGCTGACCATCCCGTCTGATCGGTACGGCGGAGTGGCCGGCTGACAGTACGTTGCTGACCATCCCGTCTGATCGGTGCGGCGGAGTGGCCGGCTGGCAGTCTGCCGCCGACCATCGCGTCCATTGATCGCGGCTGACCGCGAGCCGTTATCTCGCCGACCTGCGGCCTCCCACGGGATCCGGCGCCGCCCCGGTCCCCCATCACACGGAATAAAGCGGGTCCCGGCACGTGACCAACTTGTCCATGACCCCTCACATCAGGGCGTCTGGAGACTGTCGATGTGACCAACGGACCAGACGTCAAGGGGCTGTTATGACTAGATGTCAAGGGACGGTCGTGTAGCCCACGGACTGGATGTCAAGGGACTGTCCTGTGACGCATGGACCGGATGTCAAGGAACTGTCCTGTGACGCATGCACCGGATGTCAAGGGACTGCTATATGACCCACGGACTGGATGTCAAGGGACTGCTATATGACCAACGGACAGGATGTCAAGGGACTGTTATATGACCCAGGGACTGGATGTCAAGGGACTGCTATATGACCCACGGACAGGATGTCAAGGGACTGTTATATGATCAACGGACAGGATGTCAAGGGACTGTTATATGACCCACGGACTGGATGTCAAGGGACTGCTATATGACCAACGGACAGGATGTCAAGGGACTGTTATATGACCCAGGGACTGGATGTCAAGGGACTGCTATATGACCCACGGACAGGATGTCAAGGGACTGTTATATGATCAACGGACAGGATGTCAAGGGACTGTTATATGACCAACGGACAGGATGTCAAGGGACTGTTATATGACCCAGGGACTGGATGTCAAGGGACTGCTATATGACCCACGGACAGGATGTCAAGGGACTGTTATATGATCAACGGACAGGATGTCAAAGGACTGTTATATGACCCAGGGACTGGATGTCAAGGGACTGCTATATGACCCACGGACAGGATGTCAAGGGACTGTTGTATGACCCATGGACTGGATGTCAAGGGACTGCTATATGACCCACGGACTGGATGTCAAGAGACTGCCATGTGACCGCATGTGGCCGAATGTCAAGGGACTGTCGTGCGTCTTCATCTGGCCGTATGTCAGCGTTATCTTCCAGCCTCACGTCAGCGGATGTTCGCAGACAAGCCGAAGACAGAGGTGGAGAGGAGCACGGTGTACACGGGAGAGGGATTCAAGGCGCAGCTTGTCTGCTTTGTGCACGCAGACCCAATCGCAGAGGTGAGGAAGCTGGAGATACTTCAACTAGATCTATACATCGGACAGCTCTGGAGTTTCTATGGTGATGATAACGCTGGCGACAGTTAACGGTCTTTGTAGAGTTTAGGAAGCTGAGGGGGCGGGGTGCTGGCGCTTGCAAAGAATACCTCGGAACGGATCTAACGAGACAGCCGGAGAAGCTTCCAGCAGTTACAAAATTAGGGCGAGAGTTATCGCGAATGATCAACTCTGGTCGAAGCGCCCTAAAGGCCAAACAACTAACCAAAGTAGTGTTCAGCTTGTTGTCTGTTTCATTACAGGTGCAGTGGAGTCGGCGTAGCTCGCCGCTCACTGGCCGACACATCACCGTCACCAACGACGCGGTGATGACGTCACGCCACGTGCTGACCATCGCCCGCGTCGGCCTCAACGACTTCGACACGTACACGTGCAACGCCACGAACCAGCTGGGCACGTCTCATGGCGTTATCGCCGTCCTTGGTGAGCAACTGTGAAAGTGGATGCTCCGTCATCTGTGACGGCGGCTATTGGAGGGTGCGGTACTAGATCGTGACGGCGGGTGGTGGGGTGGGGGGTGAGGTGGGGGGTGCGGTACTAGATCGTGACGGCGGCTGCCGGGGGTGCGGTACTAGATCGTGACGATGGCTGTTGGAGGATGTGGTACTATATCGTGATGGCAGGTGGTGGGGTTGGGGTGGGTTGGGGTGCGGTACTAGATGGTGACGGCAGTTGGTGGATGGTGCGATACTAGATCGTGATGGCGGATGTTGGAGGGTGCGGTACTAGATCGTGACGGCGGGTGGTGGGGGGGGGGGGGGGGGGGGGGGGGGTATTAGGTTGTGAAGGGGGGCGGCGGGGGTGCGGTACTAGATCGTGACGATGTTTGGAGGTGTGTACTATACTGGGGGGGGGGGGGGGGGGGGGGGGGGGGGGGGGTGGTAATTGGTGGGGGGGGTGGGTGGGGGGTGGGTTATTAATTTGTTGGGGGGGGGGGGGGGGGGGGGGGGTATTATGGGGGGGGGGGGGGGGGGGGGGGGGGGGGTGGGGGGTGCGGTACTAGATCGTGACGGCGGCTGCCGGGGGTGCGGTACTAGATCGTGACGATGGCTGTTGGAGGATGTGATACTATATCGTGATGGCAGGTGGTGGGGTTGGGGTGGGTTGGGGTGCGGTACTAGATGGTGACGGTAGTTGGTGGATGGTGCGATACTAGATCGTGATGGCGGATGTTGGAGGGTGCGGTACTAGATCGTGACGGCGGGTGGTGGGGTGGGGGTGGGGTGGGGGGTGCGGTACTAGATCGTGACGGCGGCTGCCGGGGGTGCGGTACTAGATCGTGACGATGGCTGTTGGAGGATGTGATACTATATCGTGATGGCAGGTGGTGGGGTTGGGGTGGGTTGGGGTGCGGTACTAGATGGTGACGGTAGTTGGTGGATGGTGCGATACTAGATCGTGATGGCGGATGTTGGAGGGTGCGGTACTAGATCGTGACGATGGCTGTTGGAGGATGTGGTACTATATCGTGATGGCAGGTGGTGGGGTTGGGGTGGGTTGGGGTGCGGTACTAGATGGTGACGGCAGTTGGTGGATGGTGCGATACTAGATCGTGATGGCGGATGTTGGAGGGTGCGGTACTAGATCGTGACGGCGGGTGGTGGGGTGGGGGTGGGGTGGGGGGTGCGGTACTAGATGGTGACGGCAGTTGGTGGATGGTGCGATACTAGATCGTGATGGCGGATGTTGGAGGGTGCGGTACTATATCGTGACGGCGGTTGGTGGAGGGTGCGGTACAAGATCGTGACGGCGGCCGGTGAAGGGTGCGGCACTGGATCATGACGGGGGCTGCTGAATGGTACGATACAAGATCGTGACGGCGGCTGATGGGAGGTGCAGTGCAATATTGTACAAGCCCACCGCAAAGTCCACAAAGATCGATACTGCTCTAACACAGACATTCTGCAAGGCTGAAAATCCGGTTAGAAAAACATTCATTGCATTATTAGTGTACCAAAAAAAGTATCCCTTTACACTTGATCTGCGGGTTTCAGCATCCATTGTTGATTCTCCAAAGCATATTACCTATTCTACAAACTTATTCGCTATGCCTTTACTGAATAAAATTGGCTCCACGCGCAGACCATACTGCTTCAAATTGATTGTATACTCCTGCATAGTAAATTGATGACCGTGTCTGATCTTCCGTACAATTACCGACCCGTGAGTCTCCCAGAGTAATCGGGTGTTGTACAATCTCACCGCCCATGTGTATTTGCCGTGGACATGTTAGCCGTCACCTACCAAGTGTACCCTCTGCCAGCCTTCGCACGCTAAGCAGGGTTGAAGGGAGTGGAGTGGGTGTCAGCTATGTCACCATTTCACCACTAAATGATAAAGAGCGACGGAATGTAAGTCAGCTCATTGTGTAGCAGGAAAATCTCGAAAGGCGTCTCATTTTATTTTCACTAAACCACTGACCATCCCGTATTTGTCAACGTTGTACACCGAATATATTTGAGATGAGACATGAACTTGGCACCAGACAGTAGTTTAGATAAGTCGTGAACTTGTTGTCAGACAGTAACTTATATAAACCGTGAACCCGGCGACATACAGTAGCTTAGATATGCCGTGAACTTTGTGTCAGACAGTATCTTGGTACCGAGCTTGCAACATCTCATTTGACGTCGTAATGTACATGGTTAATGTGGCACATCAAGTGAATCCACAGCACATGACCAAGCGTGACATGCTTGCAAATAGCTGACAATTGTCTGGAGTTCTCATAAATGCAAGGCTCGCGGAATTGGAATGCATGGTGCAAAGATCCCATAGCATGTACGGTGTTTAAAAAAGAAACTCCAAGGTCAAACGAAATCAGCGACCCCGTCTGACCTTGATGACCTCACCGACTGGTCGGTGAGGTCCACGATGTCCCGTCGCAATGGCACGGTGCGCTCTGAGAACATGCATACACATCAAAGTGTGATCACATAGCATATTTATAGCGGATAAAAGGGAGACCATTACGATTTCAGACACAAAACCCCGTCCAGGATACATTCGCCAACGACGTCATAGCTGGGGAAAGTGCTCCGACGTGACCTAATGTCACCAAAATATTCCTGCTTAAATTAAGATCAGGCACATCAAAGTGCCGCGCGCTCACTGTCGTCGTTTTCCGTTCGTCGCAAGAAAACTGATTGTGGTTGGCATCCAAACCTTGCATGGCCCGGGTTAACTGCTATTATGGGTGCGTCTTCGGGCAACATGAATACTGTTCTATTCTCTATTACATCTTAAATATGACGTAATACGCATGCATAAGTGGTATAAATATTGAAGCTGAACGATGTATGTATTTATTGATATAGCATGTCAATAAATTCCAAGTTTGGTTGAGATGGATTTTCCAAGACGCCAGCATGTTCGAAAACTATTTTCTCCGGCTGAAGCAACAACATGCATCTGCTGATGATCAATGTTGACCTTTATCCAGGTCAAAATCAACTCTAACCTAATTAAAACCTCTGCAGTCCCATGGAACTCCGGCTCCCGAGACGTTACCTTTTATCTGACCGCATGCCATTGCTAATATTGCCATGTGTTCCACCCTAGGTGTCGCGGACAAGGTCCAGGTGCTCAGTACACCGATGGGCGGAGATTCTGAGTCCTATGACCTCTCGTGGACGGTCGTGAGCCACAGCCCCGTCATTGAATACAAGATCGCTTATCGGAAGACAAAGGTGAGACCGTGAGTCGGTGCTGCAGCGACTGATTCGAGTGATCTTTGTGTAGCAGGAAGGTACGCGTCGCTGGTAACGTTGTGAAATTATCGAGTGCGCGTTGCCACTTCCCATGCCTGTTTATTTCCGGCTTCCAGTCCAACAAACCTTTAGATTTGTAGGCACCGTCAGGGTGGTGGAAAGGAGAACTCGTTTTGAAACGTCGTTAAATGAAACGTGCATTTAAAGTTGCATGATAAAAAATAGCAGAAACCACACATTGTCCCCCTCTAGCTATCGAAAACCCGTGGTGACACCTATGACAGAAGTGATGATTTACGGCTTTCTTCTAGGAATTCACAGCGACCAGGCTAGATTAAACAATTTGTTGAGCGGGACAAGAAGGTACGCGGATTATAATTTACAACCAAGGCAGAAATTAGCATCACTGCATTATGTTGCATGTTTTTTTACATATTCACAACTAATGTGCTTCATTTGAACGTGATTAACAGGCACGAGGGAGCAAGGACGTACGTTTGTGAAAATAATTCCCTGGGACATTGTATGGCAACGGGATGGGCGGAATCGATTGCGGATTCCTCCCATATGATTCCAGATTGAAAATTGACATGATGGAGAGCACAGGCGCGGCAAGCAGTTTCTTGAGGATGTTAACCACCGAAACATAATTGTACTGAACCCGCTTTCGCTGCGCCTCGCGAATCGAAATTTGTATTTCGGTGTTATAAACCCAAACATTTCTTGCTCACTCCGTGTATTTCCGTGTTCGGGGGTGGCTCCCTTAGACGTGCCTGCTTGACAGATGCAAAATTCAGCATGTGAACGGCATGACAAGAGCCCCTAAATGTATCTAAATGTATCTAGTCAACACGTATGTCGGATGCAATGATTCATGAACGAATCACACACGTAGAAACCCATTGAGGTGAAACATAACTGAAATAATAATCGTGAGCGGAGTAGTATCTACAGTAAGAAAAGAAACGAAGCGAAGATGATGATACCCAATCCTCGTAGTAAATTGCGCATGCCAACAACGTCAGACGTCGGAAAACGAAAACACCGGTCATACACAATATGGTAATGTCTTGCAAAACGGTTCGAATATCGGCTCATGACACGCGCGACAACGTCTACCTTTGACTCCTTGGGGTTTCACATTGGGGACATAGGACTCGATGTTTTAGGTCAGAACAAAAAAGTTAATGGTCTCCAGCCGTGCTGATTTGTCGTTCCTGAAATTATTGTAACGAAACCCTCTTTCCACTGGCCACATCGCTTAAGTTAGCCAAGCGCTATCCAAGTCAAAGCCAACCAGCGTCAAGAGGAGTCTGGTGGCTCTGAAATACCTGGAAGCAGTCCTCATCCCCCTTTAAAGTCACCAAAGGCGTCCTAACCCACCCTCGTCTGGCGATGCCCCAGTAGTCCGGCGTTCCTGGAACCAACTGCAGACAAGTTTGCTTCGCCTGGCAATGATAGTCTAGGATTTTCCTCGCTTGCACGGTGAATGCTTATCGAATCTGACAACTTCTCAAATCCAACAGCTGTGAATGCCTATGTGTTGACTGAGCTGATAATCAAGCAATGCGGCGACAACTTGTGCAACTGTTTCAACAGCAATGCTATTGATGCGCACTGGTTCCAAATCCGTGCCTACAAGTCTCTTGACACTTATGACGGATGAGAGTTACCAGATGTTGCCCATTAAAGTTCACAGGCTGGTTTCTGGTCCGGCTGGTTCGTCGGTGACGGATGAGCGCCAGAATATGTTTCCACAGGGCAAATCGTAAAGGAACAATATTTGCAAGTCATCACTGTAAGTAACAATGAACCAAGACATCTGCAGACAAACTAACTTTAACAGATGAACTTCCCAGCAGATTTTTATAGAGATAAACACGTATACATTGCAGCTATCGTCTTCGCGAATACACTGGTGAACATCCGGGCGCGCTGGACACAAACGCGTAGTTCAGAGTTCTTGCATATCATCCAGAACCCATGAGTTTTCTTTCTTCAACTGGAGGTTCTGATGTCCGCATTGTCATTGCGTATGACGCGTAACGTGCACAGAAACGCGTATTTGGTGTCGATGGACACAAGCGTCGATTGACACACAGCTGTTGCTCGGTGCACGTCCACGCGAACGTTCATTTACACGGGAGGCGGTCTATGTGCATGTCGGCGCAAAACTCCCGCGATCTACACATCATGGAGGTAATGTTTAAATCAACGTTGGAGTCGTTGTGCACGCCTTCAATAAAAACGAGGCTGAACCGGGCTACTTTGTCGATGTGTTGCCCGAGAAAACGTCTGCCGAGTGTGTGAGGAGGCCAGATGTGCTATGTACTGAGCAAAGTGAGCAAAGAAGGGGAGAAACAATGGGACAAAGGAACAAAAGAAATGCATGTTTGTCTTTTGCCTTACCACTGATGGTGCATGATGGGAGATCTGCAAGTGCGTCTCAATGAAAGACACAGGAAAACACAAAACAAAGTGAACTGGCTACTGTGAAAGCCAATGCTTCAACAACAGTCTCGTTGAAAATTATAACACGAGCTGCCGGTGAGCATGTAAAAAGGACCTGGCTGCTACCTGTAGTACTGGTGCACCAACAGGAGCTACTGTTGGGGCACTTGAAACAGTGGACCTGGCTGCTACCTGCAGTACTGGTGCACCAACAGTACTGTTGGGGCGCTTGAAACAGAGGACCTGCTGCTACCTGCAGTACTGGTGCACCAACAGGAGTACTGTTGGGGCGCTTGAAACAGAGGACCTGGCTGCGACCTGCAGTACTGGTGCACCAACAGGAGTACTGTTGGGGCGCTTGAAACAGAGGACCTGGCTGCTACCTGCAGTACTGGTGCACAATCAGGAGTACTGTTGGTGCGCTTGAAACAGAGGACCTAGCTGCTTCATGTAGTGCTGGTGCACCTACAGGAGCTACTATTGGAGCACGTAAAACAGAGGACCTGGCCTGGACTTGCGGACAGGGGACCTGCAGTTCTGGTGCACGAACAGTCACCTATATCGGCAGTGGCACTCGGAAGGACTCGAAATCTGAAGACTTAGCTCCAAACCATGTAGCACATGCATCAAGTCCAAGTAGGACAACCCAGCCATTTCCCATCAGCTACAAAAAGTAGGAAAACATTGAGAAGGAAAAGCAAATTCTGAGCTCGAGTGGGAAAACCTCCAGTCAGCTTTAGCTATGACCAAATATTAGTGTAGAGCTACACTGTGTGTCAACTTGGAGAAAACATAATTTTCATTTGAATTAATCAATACAAAAGTGAGCAATATGCGGGAAAAAGTTTATTACCTTTCTTTAAAATATTAATGAGAATTTAATTCCTTCTCCATGCATAAGTGTCAATGTGGAACAGGTTAATAAACATTGCACTTAACATAACGCTGTGTGCTATCTGTTCTCATGCTTTCTGCATACCCATTGAATGTATTCACATCCACATGTGTGTATACCTGCTCACATGCTGAATGAAGGTTTGCCTGTCTCAATTGCTCAATGGTCTCCATATGTTTCACTGATGGAAAAAGCGTATAATAAGAATTACTTTTCTCGATACATTGATGTCCCCACCTATTGCACACAAAAGTAATAACATCACTTTTTTGACCACATGAAAAAACCGCAATTACGTGACTACCTGGTAGAACAATGGGAGCACTTTCCGCTCATACTGATGTCCACATAGCATGCTAACAACTGATGAATTCTTACAGAAATGGTATTACTAGATTTTCAAGAACATTAATGACAAAGTCCAAGGAATATACAATTGAAGCCATTGATGTCCCCAAACATAAAAGTTTTCGACAGTTTTCGCTACACGAATTGGCCTGTTTTCAATTTATCGCGACTTTGTTTATGTTGACACTCGTGGTGTCGCGAAAAAATGTGTTTGGTTAATCCCTAAGTGTCTAAAGAAAACATGGCATAATATAATATATAATTAAAAATAAGCATCCCTTTAATACGTAAATAATAATAAATAAATAGCCTCGAAGAAATGAAATTGCTTAAATAAAATCCCTGAGAATCCACAGCAGAAAACAGACGATGCAAAGATCGTGTTTTTTTGCGTCATCATTCCGGACCCGTAAACTAGAATACACTTGTATCTTATCATACACTTGGTTCCTTGGCGTATGAATAAATGCATTTCCAGGTCTCGGAAATTTCTAGCCCTTGTGTGGCCAAAACAAATGATTGGGCTTTCATTGCATTCCTCTCTGAGGTGTGCTATTCTTATGTAGAATTGACAAATGTGGCATTAACTATCTACCCATCTTAGGAAATATTGATGAAAATTCATACAAGAGAACTTGGTATTATTGTACTTTAAGGTCACGTCGCCTGACCTGGTGCCCTGACCTGAGACGACCCAGGATTAAAAATGTACAAGAATATGCGGAAAAGACCAATGAACAGCTATGCGAGGTTTTGCCTTGCTAACCCAATTAGTTTGGCGGCAAATGAGGACAAACCTGAGGGGCAGATATCTGCCCCCCCCACGGACGTGCGAGTGTTAAGGCACGATTTTATCGATAATTTTCGCATGAAGAGTGTTCATGGGTAAGTTCATTGCATATGGAGCCACCTTGTATCAAGTTTGCTCCACGTTTATCCAAGTAAAAGTGAAATGGAAGAACTTGACATTACTATGGGTACGGTGATTGAAAATAAACGTAATAAGAAGCTATTTGCTTTGAGAAAAATAAGATATGGAAAGATGAACGTCATTGAAAATGGATAAATATGCATGGTATCCATCAATTTTGTAATGCCAATTTATAGAAAGGATACTGAAGGCAAGTAGAAAACCATTGTTTTCTGAGATTTTCCAGACAGTCGGGCTGTGTAAATGGACTTCCCATCCTTTTCCTGCGGCTGCATTCAGATATGTTCAATGCCCTCATGCTCCCAAGAGAGGTTCTTTCTCCCAAGCCGCTTTCCTGGCTGTGCTGTTCTGTTAGCCCTTGCACTCCATTTGTATCCATTTCTTCTTAATCAGTGACTGGAGGTAATGGTATAACCTAAGAAGTTATGCTTCGCCAATCATGTCAGTTCCTGGTACCACATAAAGTTCCTAATTCCATATGTATCCATTCGTGCACCTTACACCATGCACCTGAAACCATTCATAGAGCTGTCTTTCAAATAGCGACCATCATCAATCATAAAAAAAATCCCACTGATACAATCCTTCAAACACTATTTTCTTGTGCCGTATGAATTAAAAAAAAATGCATACGACTGGTTAGTATACTCGATTCAAGGTAACAATTGCGTGATGTCAACCCTGTAGCCCGGTAACACGCGCAAATAAGCAGTACGGTGGATGCATTCAGTGCTGAGCTATGCCTGATGTTCAAGTAAAAACGTGTATGGTCTAATAGCTATAGCTATTGGAAGCTTATCGATCTCTACACTTCATAGTTTCATTCAATCCTCTCGTCCTGTGCCGTTAATTTCAGCATGGTGTCCCGAGAGCAGTACATTGAAAGCGTGTTTTGAAGATGTTTTGAAGAAGATGAACAATGTCTGATGCGATTCGACGCAACAAAATATACACCATTCAAATCTGCATATATTCGTGTGCATGGCGTAACCTGGTTCGTTGCATACATTTGGGACACTTTGCATAGCCGAGATGGCATCTCTTCGTCTCCCCCCACCCCCACTCCTAGAACGCCGTAATTTATCTTTAGGAAGTCTTGAGCCATACATTCCAGTGCGCAGATTCACCGGCGAAGAGGTGAGAGAGTTATATGCCACCACCCATTAAGAAACTTTCGGTGACAGTGGGGTGTAATAAAGGAAGATTCATGAGCCGCTACAATGATTAGCTAGCTGTGGGATAATGCTTACCGAACCAATGTGCCTCACAACAATGTTCGTGCACACGGCCCAGCCTGATTTCGTTGCAAACATTTGGGAATATGTTTGGGACTAAATCTAACCTGACCACATGTTGTCCTGTGGAGATGTCCGAAACCAGAATGATGATGATAAATCCGGACGTCACGGACGTCAGAGGTGTCATGGGTGTGCCAGATCCGGACGTCATGGGCGTCATGTGTGGGACAGATCCTGACGTCATGGGTGTCATGGGTGTGTCAGGCCCGGACGTCATGGGTGTCATGGATGTCATGGATGCCATGTGTAGGCCAGGTTCGGACGTCATGGGTGTCTTGGATGGGAGAAGTCCGGACGTCATGGGTGTCATGGATGTCATGGATGTCATGTGTAGGCCAGGTCCGGACGTCATGGGTGTCATGTGTAGGCCAGGTCCGGACGTCATGGGTGTCTTGGATGGGAGAAGTCCGGGCGTCATGGGTGCCATGTGTGTCATGAGTGAGCCAGGTCCTGGCGCCATGGGTGTCATGGATGGGCTAGGTCTTGGCGTGCTTCAGATCATGTAACTGGCTTCCGCCGCTACAACCACCGGTCCGTCTGTAGTCTTGGACAGTGATGCTTCGCCACATTGGCTCCATTTGCTGCTCGACGTGTCGTCAAATATACGTGTCACGACGTTCAGGACTGTGTCACTGTCAGCCAGACTAGCCGGCCTGCACAGGCTTCTGGTCACACTGGACGGTCGTGGAATGTTGCGCAGGGCGGTCATTAATAGCCGTCATCCCACCCGTGGCTGATTCCTGCCACAGCATGTTCAGAAACGATTGTGGTGGCTGAGAAAGTGACACTGACAAATGGCCGCGGGCTACGTGAACAATGGCTCTGGCGCTCAAGCAGCGTGACGAATACCAAGGACAGAAATACATCGTCCGGAAAGTACATTGCAACAGAAATAGACCGTCAAGGTATAGTGGTGACAGAAATGTCCCATGCAGAGATATGGATATATAATTATGTATATAAATAGATAAATATATATAAGTATGTATTTGTATGTATATATGTATATATACGTAAACATATATATCTTTATATATGTATATATATATATATATATATAGATCATTTCATACATTGATGGAATTTCCAAACTGCATATAACTCTCTCTGGAAGCTGACATTTCCGGGGAGAAGGAAATTAATGGAATGTGCCCTCACGTTCTTCCAGTGAGAAGGAAGTGAAGGCGTGGGAAGGTGAAGCATATGATAATGCAACTTGAGCTGCGTATTTTTGTATGCGTGCAACTGAGATATGATTTCGTGCGAAATGAACAAGACAGTTTTTAGACTAAAAAGGTGTGCTTTCAATTGATCCCAGTGTCTCCGGTGTCTCCAAGCCCGTATGTTTTTCTTTATTTGGACACCGAAGAAAATCAACCTCTCCGCATGCCGGGATGACCCACTGAAAAATCAAGAGCCCCTGACGAAGAGCAAGGAGCAAGGCCAGGCCTCTCTCACACACATCACCAGTTGTACCCATTGCAGATCTATTTACCCATTTGAGAAAGTCATGATGCCCCAAATTAAGAAGAGTTGTGTCCTTCCGAAGATTTCAACTGACGAGACGTGAAGTTCTTTCACGTCTCATTACAGCTCAGTTTGCGCATTGGACGACAATGGCGGGCTTGAAAATATCAGTGCTGCCCTTCATAGCTCAGAGTGCCTTTCAACAAAGTCTTCAGATTATTTCGATATGACATTATAAGGTGATGTTCATGGCAAATCGATCAGTGAAAAGTGAAAAAATCTGCCCTTATGTCGCACACGTCGTCCAGAATTGTTCTGTTGGGTAGAAGTATACATAAAATTAACCGGTGTAATTTTTGCGCCCATGGTCTAAACGGTTTTCGACTTATATCGTTTGGAATTTTTGTAGAAATCAGTAGAGATATGTTTCTTCAAATGCTATTTTAGCACGCGCCCTGGAGGGCCTCTGAAAATAACGCGCACTGGAGGGGGGACGGATTCCGACCCCCACCCCCCTAAGATCTCAGCTCCTATAAAGGCTAGAACAACGACATTCACAGGGTGGATGGGCACGATAGTGAACTCTATTGTGTGCAAAGTTCATGACCCTAGGTCAATATTTTCAAGGTCAAATGAGGTCAAAATAGCAAAATTTTCTGGTTTTGCGTGGCTTGGCTTGTCAGTGTTATGGATCGCTGTGGTTGTGTTTAAATGCACCAAAATTGGCATTAATGATGTTGTGGACATTACTAATGATGCAATACAGATGTCAGATCCGCTATTTGACCTCAGGTTACCTATATAGGAGCACTTTATTAGGTCATTACCTGCTCCAGTTACCGGAACCGGGCTCCCATCCCGACTGCTCCGTTGGGCGGCTCGGCACAATCGGTTTCGCAAATAAAGGAGTGAAATACATGAATAAAGTATGGAAATGCTTAGGTACACAATGACAAACAGTAGATTTCGGGATGCATAAGGAGTAACATGTAAAGTGACATCAATCGCATGACAGTCATTTGCATTTATGACACATTCCAGTTGACCAAGTTTGGTTCCATTAGCCTATCATGAACTTGACCTGACTTGACCTCGGCGACCTAACATGACTTTTAACTTATACACCATAACAATATGCATCAAACAAGTCGCTGGTTTTGTCAAGAACACTTCCCTATTGCCAATATACGGGAAGCGCATTAGCGCTGATTTTTGTGGTCTGGCGCTGCGAATTGTTTTTACTTTAACGGCCCCTAACTTGAAAACTTCTCTCCCGATTTCCACTTTTCGTGCTTTAAACAATGCACTGATAATTTCTAAGCAGGTACGCGAAAATTTCGGCGTATATCGGCCGGTACAATATGGAGTTATGTACGAAAAATTGGAAGGATTGGCGGATTTCGCCACAGCCCCACTAGGACGTGTGTTAACCTGTTATGAACTTGACCTGACTTCACCTCGGTGACTTGACATGGCTCTGGAACAATTTAGCATGACAATGTACATCAAACAAGTCGTAGTTTTGCCAAGAACACTAATATACGGCAGGTAATATACTAATATATCCTTTTTGCTAATATACGGTAAGCGCATCAGCGACGATATTTGTGATCTGGCGCTGATAATTTTTTTGCCTTTAGCGACCCCTAACTCGAAAAATGTTCAGTCGATTTTCATTTGTCTTACTTCAAGCAACGTGCCAGTAATTCATTGGTAGGTGCACAAACAATGGCGCATATCAGCCGGTAAAATCTGGAGTTATCTACGAAGAACCGGAGGGGTGGGCGGATTTCGCCCCCCCCCCCTCCAGGGCGCGTGTTAAGTGGTTTATATCAGTGGACAAAAACTCGTATATCTTTGAAGTCGCAATGGTCCGAAAAATTAATATCGGGCATTGTTTTGAACATTCCCCTAAAATCGTAGACTAGACCTCTTGACCCATTACCAAGTGACATTTTTTACCAGGCGTCCCAATCGAATCATACTTTTCAATTTCTCAAGACATGTCATGACACGTTGGCTTTCGGATGAGCAAATATATCCATAATAATTTCCTTTAAGTATGCATTTTTCGACACATTTTGCCTATTTCTACCTGCAGACGATGTTGTTCCAGAGGATCTGCTGTGATTCTGGAAGCGGAAGGCATGGGATGTCCCTAGGCATCGTTATGAATTGCAATGACTATTTGAATTCGTCAGATTTTGAACATCGGTTTACTGCACAATTATACGGATAGATAACACATACATTGACCCATAATTCAATCACTTTTATTTAGCACAATGCCCAGCTGAATTATCACTTTTACTTCCTTTTGGAATGCGGTGAGCATCAGCGTCATACCCAAAGCCAGAACGTCCAGTGCGAGAAGGGTTGTAATTCGCAGCTTAGCATCGAGCTCGGCAGCCTCTTGACTGGGTGAGGTAATGAGGGGCAGGCTTTCCAAGCGTAAGACTGCTCAGGCCAGAAGAGCAGCAGACGTGCATTTACAGCAATCTCGAGCGGCAGTAGAGGCGTGCAGGTCCAGCAAGATCGAGCGCCAGCGTGCAGGCCCAGCAAGCTCGAGCGGCAGTAGAGGCGTGCAGGTCCAGTAATCTCGAGCGCCAGTAGAGGCGTGCAGGTCCAGCAATCTCGAGCGGCAGTAGAGGCGTGCAGGTCCAGCAATCTCGAGCGCCAGTAGAGGCGTGCAGGTCCAGCAATCTCGAGCGCCAGTAGAGGCGTGCAGGTCCAGCAATCTCGAGCGCCAGTAGAGGCGTGCAGGTCCAGCAAGCTCGAGCGGCAGTAGAGACGTGCAGGTCCAGCAATCTCGAGCGCCAGTAGAGGCGTGCAGGTCCAGCAATATCGAGCGCCAGTAGAGGCATGCAGGTCCAGCAATCTCGAGCGCCAGTAGAGGCGTGCAGGTCCAGCAATCTCGAGCGCCAGTAGAGGCGTGCAGGTCCAGCAAGATCGAGCGCCAGCGTGCAGGCCCAGCAAGCTCAAGCGCCGGTAGAGGCGTGCAAGTCCAGCAAGATCGAGCGCCAGTGTGCAGGCCCAGCAAGCTCGAGCGGCAGCGGACGCTCAGGCACAGCCCGCCATCGATAAGGCCTAACAAAACGAATTGGAGCTGCAATCAATTTAGGACTAGGGCGCTCACGTCTCGTTGGTTCGTCAGTACGTCAACCTTCGCGACGACATTCGCTGGCATCGGCTATGCCCGAAGCAGACGCAAAGAAGCACACGCGGGGTTGGATTGAGCGTCTATCCAGGCACCCAGAAACCGCCCCCGCGCCCCCGCGCCCCCGCGCCCCCGCGCCAGTCGGAAATCGGCTTGACTCAGCGCTGCCAAAGGTCAGGCTGGACAGCTTAGAAAGATCACCTTTGAAATGGTCACGCTTAGGCTATCTCTTCAAAGCACTTGTGCACAATAATGGCCGGCTGAGCGATACTGAGGGACTGACGCACCTGGAGTCATGTGTGATAGGCGAGTCTCGAGACGCAGTGCGGGGCTTGCTGTATGCCAGAACGCATTGCAATAAAGCCTTCGGCGACCTCCGGTCACGTGCTTGGGGCCGATCCAGAAAGGCTACTCAGTACGACTCCGGCGAGGAATGCGTCCATACCACGTCTCCGCGGCCCCTTAGAAGCTGGAGTGACGAAGTTGTGGCGAACGACGTTGTGGCGAACCTCCACGCCCATGAGGGGCCCTCGCCAGAGACCCCATGCCCCATTTATAGTACGGAGTTAGATGGACTAGTGGGTCATCTGTCACCATCTCCAATGCATCTGTCTGC
This sequence comes from Imbricaverruca yamaguchii, assembly GCA_034440575.1. NCBI lineage: Eukaryota > Metazoa > Arthropoda > Thecostraca > Neoverrucidae > Imbricaverruca > Imbricaverruca yamaguchii. The sequence continues at coordinate 244,003 of JAOTOL010001149.1, read as the reverse complement.
AACTATAACGGGCGGCCAGATAATCCAGCAGTTGCTGCAGCTCCACCAGCTGTCGGTGCACCGCACGGTAATGGCGTCAGATGGCATGCTTTGTACGTAAGCGCAAATGCACGTAAGCACAAATGTACGTAAGCGTAAAAGTACGGGTGCGCAATTGTACGCAAGCGCAGAAGTACGTAAGCGCAAAAGCACGTAAGCGCAAATGTACGTAAGCGTAAAAGTAAGAATGCACAAATGTATGTAAACGCAAAAGAAAGAATACGAAAATGCATGTATGCGCAAATGTAAATAAGCTCAAATGTATGAATGCGCAAAAGTACATCAGTTAAAATGTACGTAAGCGCAAATGTGCGTAAGCGCAAATGTACGTAAGCGCAAATGTACGTAGGCGCAAAAGTAAGAATGTACAAATGTATGAAAGCGCAAAAATACGAATGCGCAAATGTAAGTACATTAAAAGGTATAAATGCGCAAAGGTACATAAGTGCAAATGTACGTAAGCGCAAGTGTATGTAAGTACTAGGTTGGTCCAGTTTGCACACTTTTTGCAAAAATCGATAGCAGCTTCCCCTCATCTAATGTATTTCGGGCTGCTGAACACGATGGAAGCATCAGAAATGCAAATTTCTCACGTCTTTTGGTGGCCCCGGCCACTTGCAGATTTTGGCTGGGACCAAATGTTGAACATTTCTGCATCTCATAAGCGGACTGGTGGGAAAATGAGTCCACTTGAACATTACATCATCGAGACTATTAATTTTTGATCATTTGGCACCGTTTCCAAGATTCTAGTCGTCTTACTACCTCAGATTTCGTCTTCTGAAGCATGGAAGGTACGAGTGGTTCCCTTGGCTGCCAGCAGATGGCAGGCCTAGCGAGCCCGGCTGCCTTCCGCATGCCTTATGACGGACTCGTTTGCACTTTCCACCAAGCGCGGTTTGGCGTCTTGATGCACTGGTACCGTCTCATCTAACTTATCCGTCATGTTTCATGTGAATTAGAGATGCAAATACACAAAAATGGTAACGGATTCTACAGTGAAATAATCGCACCTATTGGTTAAAAAGAGGTGGTACTGCACAGAACATGCCCTGCAAAGCCTGACCTGAATCGCAACAAGGTAATCGACATGAAACCAGTGTCACCACTCATATGTGTATGCATTTTGTAAAAGGTGTATTCTGTGTATTCCGTCGGATCATCTGTCGTCATCATTCCGCCGCTGCTACCGGGGCACGCCGCAACAGCCCGCTGTGCTGAGACTCGCCGCAGCGGCGCTCACTCACTCACTGGCACGGAACCGGCGACGGAAGGCCACCTTATTCAGGCTATAGCCGCCCTGGCGGTCCCTGCCGGTGACAGCCGCCCCCGACTCCATGGTCAGCTTTACACTTCGCTCCGTCGCTTGCGTGTGGCAGGGAGTGCCAGTTGGCAGAGGCTCGTCCAGCAGATGCGCCAGCTCATCGCCACCAAGTGGGTGGGTCAGAGGTGGCTCGATATCTGCCTGGTGGTGCTGCAAATCCATCAATTCCATGAAATTCTTGGCCCGGAGATTGATTCCCGGGTATTTGTAGGCTCGGACTGGCTGCCCAGGCTGACGGCGCTGACGGGCCTCACCGATGAGCTGGATAGCTCGGGCCCGGATCTCTGGGCGTTCGTCCCCGAGCATGCCGAGGACGACGGCCTCAGGGTGCGCCATCATGGCGTTCCCGCAGAGTCTCCTGCATTTCAGCCAGATCATCGCCGATCATGTGGCGGCGCTGCCGCCCGAGCTGGTCGTACAGGTGCCGCGGCGCCTCCACCAGGTCCTGCCGGTGTCTGATTGCCAGCACTGTTGGGATGTAAGCACCCACAACGTACAATGAAAGCGTCTGCAGCTCGGCACTGGGGCTCTGTTGGGCCATGCAGACACGCAACAGTCTGCTCTGTGCCACCGCGCCATACTGAGACAAATAAATACGGCAAATACATCGCCCGGGTGGGCGTTCACAGATATGTTGTGAACCTTTTCGTGTCGGGTCCCTGCCACCCGGGCCGTGTCGGCCCCAGCTGCCCTACAGAGCACTCTTCAAGAGGCTCGATGGGCCGACCACCAGTCCCTCCAGCGTCTCGGGTCCCATCGGCAAGCTGCTGTTGGGCTCGGTGCACCAGTTGCCTGTCGCTCAGTTCCAGCACCTGCCAACGGCTGGCTTTTGCTGCCAAAGCATGCAAAATCAGATGATTTCAGACGCAATCTGAGCTCAGATCTGCGCCGGCTGGTGCAGTGCGCCCAGTATGTGAAGAAATACATAGAATATACCTTTTACAAAATGCATACAGATATGACACTGGTTTCGTGTTCCTTACCTTGTTGCGATTCAGTCCAGGCTTTACAGGGCATGTTCTGATGTCCATGATATTAGCAACGCATTCGCATTCGCATTCAGCATCCTATTCGCATACTCTCCGAATTCGTTCATTTTTGTCAGGATATGATCTTCGTCACTTGCAAAAGTAAGGCGAACGACGATTCTTCAGTAGGACGAGCGGTTCGACCTCCAGAGGTCCAGAGAGGTCACTCGGGTCAAAAACGGTGTACCGTATAAAATTCGAAGTATTTCACTTAGCCGAATGATTCCAACACCTAGATGTCCGCTGTCCATCAAAGTGGCAGCACATCGAATTACGTAAACTTCAATGTCACGATTTGACCTCAGGTCACCGAAATTGGTTTTACTTATGTACTATATCTATTTGCGGGGTACCGAATAAAATCATGGTGACTCATTACAAATGCCTGGTTTTTGCAGGTCATAGTCTACATAGCACGTACATAGAGCACATGAATCAAGGTGACCCATTGTGGCCACTGATTCATCACCATTCGCCAAAAATGCCCAAAAAATGGCACTATACCAAATTCTTGTGTACCCGATATTTTCCGCAAAATTTTACTTGCCACGACGAAAAAACACCCAGACATTGGTTATGGCCCATGGATGCAGCACATTGAAGCATCTGACCTACAATCTCATAGTTTGACCTATATTCGCAAATTACTGTTTTGACCATGCATTATTGCCATCTACGGGGTACCTGATAATACCATCCTAAGCACATTCATCGGATGAACATTAGCGCCAAAAAATGTCCAATCCGACAAGAAAGCAGCACATCCAAGCATGTCACCTTCAAGCTCACCATCTGACCTCAGGTCAACTAAGATTTTAACATTACACCCTATGGGAATATCACGATGTACCGAATAAAACTTTCCTGAATACATTTATCGGATGGATATTAGCGTCGAATAATCGCACAACAAGCAAGGACGCAGCACATCCGAGCATGTGTCCATCAGTGCAAGCGTTTGACCTCAGGTCAGGTTTTATGAAATTCAGAAAAAGAAAGGGGCCCACATACGGTAGTATGTGGGCCAAACAAAGCATGCAAAATAGACTATCTCAACACTGATGCATGCACTAGCAACATAAGAAGCAGCACACTGCGTGATCTGACCTCTATCGATGACGCATTTCATCAGGTACAACTAGCGTCCTATTCAACAACGCATTCAGAAACCAATAAACCAATGTTCTCCGATTCGTGGGAAAATTTGACACAACCTTCGCAGACATACCGGTACATGCATCACGGAACCATTTTCTGCTACGACGAACCGTTTTGCCTTCAGAGGCGAAAAGGTGAGCGAGGTCAAATCTGGGGTACCGCATAACTTCCCTGATAATTCACTTATTGGGATCATTAAAACGCTTGTGCAACCGCTATCACGGTGGCATGCAGCACACCAATTCAACTGGTCACTCGAAGCCACCATTTGACCTCAGGTCAACGAAGATTTTAACACTACACCATATGGGAATATCACGGTGTACCGAATAAAACTTTCATGAATACATTTATCGGATGGATATTAGCGTCGAATAATCGCCCACCGAGCAAGGACGCAGCACATCCGAGCATGTGTCTATCAGTGCAAGCGTTTGACCTCAGGTCAGGTTTTATGAAATTCAGAAAAAGAAAGTGGTCCACTTGGGTACCGTATGTGGGCCAAACAAAGCATTCAAAATAGACTATCTCAACACTGATGCATGCACTAGCAACATAAGAAGCAGCACACTGCGTGACCTGACCTCTATCGATGACGCATTTCATCAGGTACAACTAGCGTCCTATTCAACAACGCATTCAGAAACCAATTAACCAATGTTCTCCGATTCGTGTGAAAATTTGACACAACCTTCGCAGACATATCCGTACATGCATCCCGGAACCATTTTCTGCTACGACGAACCGTTTTGCCTTCAGAGGCGAAAAGGTCAGCGAGGTCAAATCTGGGGTACCGCATAACTTCCCTGATATTTCACTTATTGGAATCATTCAAACGCTTGTGCAACCGCTATCACGGTGGCATGCAGCACACCAAGTCAACTGGTCACTCGAACCCACCATTTGACCTCAGGTCAACGAAGATTTTAACGTTACACCCTATGGGAATATCACGGTGTACCGAATAAAACTTGTAGTTGTACCTGATGAAATGCGTCATCGATAGAGGTCAGGTCACGCAGTGTGCTGCTTCTTATGTTGCTAGTGCATGCATCAGTGTTGAGATAGTCCACATTGAATGCTTTGCTTGGCCCACATACGGTACCCAAGTGCACCACTTTCTTTTTCTGAATTTCATAAAACCTGACCTGAGGTCAAACGCTTGCACTGACGAACACATGCTCGGATGTGCTGCATCCTTGCTCGGTGGACGATTATTCGACGCTAATATCGATCCGATAAATGTATTTATGAAAGTTTTATTCGGTACACCGTGATATTCCCATAGGGTGTAACGTTCAAATCTTCGTTGACCTGAGGTCAAATGGTGGGTTCGAGTGACCAGTTGACTTGGTGTGCTGCATGCCACCGTGATAGCGGTTGCACAAGCGTTTGAATGATCCCAATAAGTGAAATATCAGGGAAGTTATGCGGTACCCCAGATTTGACCTCGCTGACCTTTTCGCCTCTGAAGGCAAAACGGTTCGTCGTAGCAGAAAATGGTTCCGGGATGCATGTACGGAAATGTCTGCGAAGGTTGTGTCAAATTTTCACACGAATCGGAGAATATTGGTTAATTGGTTTCTGAATGCGTTGTTGAATAGGACGCTAGTTGTACCTGATGAAATGCGTCATCGATAGAGGTCAGGTCACGCAGTGTGCTGCTTCTTATGTTGCTAGTGCATGCATCAGTGTTGAGATAGTCCACATTGAATGCTTTGCTTGGCCCACATACGGTACCCAAGTGGACCACTTTCTTTTTCTGAATTTCATAAAACCTGACCTGAGGTCAAACGCTTGCACTGACGAACACATGCTCGGACGTGCTGCATCCTTGCTCGGTGGACGATTATTCGACGTGTTTTTTCGTCGTGGCAAGTAAAATTTTGCGGAAAATATCGGGTACACAAGAATTTGGTATAGTGCCATTTTTTGGGGCATTTTTGGCGAATGGTGATGAATCAGTGGCCACAATGGGTCACCTTGATTCATGTGCTCTATGTACGTGCTATGTAGACTATGACCTGTAAAAACCAGGCATTTGCAATGAGTCACCATGATTTTATTCGGTACCCCGCAAATAGATATAGTACATAAGTAAAACCAATTTCGGTGACCTGAGGTCAAATCGTGACATTGAAGTTTACGTAATTCGATGTGCTGCCACTTTGATGGACAGCGGACATCTAGGTGTTGGAATCATTCGGCTAAGTGAAATACTTCGAATTTTATACGGTACACCGTTTTTGACCCGAGTGACCTCTCTGGACCTCTGGAGGTCGAACCGCTCGTCCTACTGAAGAATCGTCGTTCGCCTTACTTTTGCAAGTGACGAAGATCATATCCTGAAAAAATGAACGAATTCGGAGAGTATGCGAATAGGATGCTGAATGCGAATGCGAATGCGTTGCTAATATCATGGACATCATGTTCTGCGCAGTACCACCTCTTTTCAACCAATATGTGTGATTATTTCACTGTAGAATCATTTACCATTTTTGTGTATTTGCATCTATAATTCACATAAAATAAACGATCAATTAGTTGAGACGGTATCAGTGCATCAAGACGCCAAACCACGCTTGGTGGAAAGTACAAACGAGTCAGTCATAACCTTTTTGGACGGCAGCCGGGCTCGCTAGGCCTGCCATCTCTTGGCAGCCCAGGGAACCGCTCACTTCCATACTTCAGAAGACGAAATATGTGGTGGTAAGACAGCTAGAATCTTGGAAACGGTGTCAAATGGCAAAAAATGAATTGCTTCGACGATGTAATGTTCAAGCGGACTCATTTTCCCACCAGTCCGTTTATGAGATGCAGAAATGTCCAAAATTTGGTCCCAGCCAAAATCTTCAAGTGGCCGGGGTCATCAAAAGATGTGAGAAATTTTCACTTCTGATGCTTCCATCGTGTTCAGGGGCCCAAAATGCATAAAATGAGGGGTAGCTGCTATCGATTTTGGCAAAAATTGGGCAAACCGGACCAACCCAGTAAGCACAAAAGTAAGTGAGCGCAAATGTACGTATGCGCAAAAGTATGTGAGCTCAAATGTACGTATGCGCAAATGTAAGTAGACACAAATGTACGCAAACGTAGCAGTACGTACGCGTTAAAGTATACAAGAGGAAACGTACGTATAGACCAATGTGCGTACATTTAGGTATATAAATCTGGCACCTGTTTGCCGGTACATCTATGCACTGGAAAGTCTGGCTCAACTCTTCCTGAGAAAAAAAAAACGTCTTTCTGAGGGAAGGCGAAGAGATGCCACGTCGGCTATTTAACACTCGCACGTCCGGCGGTTCGCGCCAACTTCGCATATCCGGGGGGTAGATGTCTACACCCCCTAAGATCTCTAGAACTACGCTAACTAGCGACAAACGGAAACGGCGTTGGACGGCTGATGACAGGCTCTATCGAAAGTGTTTCGGTCATTGTTTCGTTCAGGTCAATATTCAGGACACCGGGTCATCATAGGTCAAATTCGACCAGATCGGGTGGGACTCTCAGATATTGACACATATCTCAGGACCTGCAACAAATTGAAACAAGCGGCGAATGATATTCGACAATCCTTGAAATGTGCTATCGACAATGGGCTGCGTGATTTAAGATCAGGTCAACCGAAAATATGACCTCAGGTTAAGGCCATGAAGTAGCCTAGGGAGGGCATGTAATGCATCAATCGACACAGCTTTGCGATACAGGCACAATGACGGTAAGTTCAGGCTTCTAGCTCAATACAGTGTGATATAATGCGCAGAAATGTGCCATTGATCTCAGATGACCTCAGATGACCTTGGTGAGGACACTTAGCAAAAATGTCAGCGGTAGCATTGGGCATAGCTTCAAACTACAAGCCACAACCATTGTGATGTAATTCCGAGAGCAAATATGTAACCAGGAACATTTTTATTTTATTTTACCATAGCCCTAAAATGAGGAAGTAATGGCCGCGACCTGACCTCAGGTCAATGCTACGAAAAAAGCGAGATATATATATATATATATATATATATATATATATATATATATATATATATATATATATATATATATATATATATATATATATATATATATACATATGTATATTATGGTCCTTGGTGAGATCATGACGTGTTATAAGTTTGAAATATATCGCCCAATTATTGTGGAAGTTATGCCACCTAGAACTCCGAGTGTAGTTGGGTCACTTCGCCTGACCTAGTGACCTGACCTAAGATGACCCAGCGTTACAAATATATGAGGATATGCGGAAAAGATTAATGAGCAGCCATGCCAGGTGTGGCCTTGCTAACTCGATTAGGATGTCGGAAAATTAGGAAAACCGCGGGGGGACGGATATCTGCCCCGCCCCCGGACGTGCGCGTGTTAAGTGCTCAAATAGCGCGGCTCTCCTGCAGGACATGATCAGAGCAAGGATCCAAGCGGTCCGCAGCTAACTCCATCGTCTGCTAGCTGTGTTTCCTTTCGTTCGTAGCAAATTGCCTACCTATTATCATGTCTAATTGAATATCGCCCATTGGCTGATCGCTTGTGACGTAGAGGGAGGGTCCTCGGGCACGCACTGTCTTGCTTCAGCAGACCGCGTGGCACGTTAACCCGTCTCGTCTCGGGGGTCTTCAACCGCCTCCCACCCTCCCCCCTGAGGTTTTTCGCGGATAGCGGACGGACGGCGCGCGGCAGCGCGCCAAAATTTGGCATACCTTTTCTCACATCAATTTGGCATGCTGATTCGAAAAATTTAAAGTCAGATCATCTACGGTCAACGAGTTAATCAAGGTCAAGTTAGGTCACCTCCAAAAACGCTCAACCAGTTGTCTTGCTTTAACGGTTGCAGATATTTTAATGAAACTTTCAGCGTTTGCTTATCTTTACGGATGCAACAAAACGTACGAGTGGAATTTTTCACTTTTTTCGTTTTTGACTATATATAAATTTTGCGTATTTCCCAAATTGCAGTTCAAATAGAAGATTCTGGCTACAGTAATAATTTTTTATTAGGGCAAGTTGACTTCCAACAACGTTTCCCGGTCTTCTCTACTCAATTGAAAATGGAAATTAAAAAAACTTGAAAACTTGAAAATTTTGATATTACATTTTTTTTTTGTGGGGGGGGGGGGTTAGAAAATTATAGTCCTGGCTGATTTCGCTGTCCTTTTCTCATTCCAAATAAACTTAGTTGTTTCATATATCCCCAAAATAAACTCCCCAGAGTCAAAAACATAATTTAAGGCGTGACAAGTCGTGAAAATCTAGCCCCCTGGTGATGTCATTTCTTGTGTGAAATTGTTTTGGAGGGTGACTCTGACCCTACTCGTCGAGCGCTTTCCGATGACACCTCTTTCGTTTTCGTGCGATGCTTAGTTTGACTTTTAGAGGGGGTCTTCAACCCCCCCCCCCCCTGAAACGGGGTGAGAGACCGGAAAGAAACGGGGTTAAAAACCGAGACATGTTTGGAACTTAGTAATTCGTCGGATCCGAAATATTTGCAACGTAATCAGATTGGGCCATGCACACACACGCACACGTATGCCCAGAATTAAATGGCATGTGTTTCGTTACGCCTACCCGCGTTTAATTGTGTTGATTTTCTAAATATTTTCAGAAAACGCTTTCAAACTACCGAACATGTGACTCCAAACTAAATTAAAGACACTAGGATTAAGTGAAATAATGATGTTTACATATCGATATGCTCGCAACAGTGATGGCTGTCAGATCATCAACTTGTTTACTTGAACATCAACAGTATCTCAGTGCTGAATGCAGCCAATGTACTACTTATTTGTGCGTGCTCCTGGGATATGCGGCCGATATCCCGCAATGGTTGCTTTTAAGCGAATATGCCTAACCAGATGTCTTGCATTCAGCTAAGATGAGTCTCAATATCTGAAGGCCACGAACATTTTTACATAATGTGCAGCCCTCAAGACACGTGAAGAAATCACGAAAACATGCCTGAATTATTCATGCTCAATCGCAATATTCTCCACAGCGCAGTGGCGTCTGAGATTGCCTGTCAGCCAGTGGGACCTGATGCTGTCTGCCGTCTCCTCCGTATCGGGTCCTGCGCCTTTGATGCACCCCCTGTCGGCTTAGGAACGCTACGGCGCCCGTTCGCTGATATGCGAAGCACCGATGCACGCGTCTGTAATGGCCGTTTCATTCGGACACTCAAGTCCGCTTTCCCAGTTATCGGTGACGTCATCCTATATGGTGTCAACACCTCTCTCACCAATCCGACGTCCCCGACTACTGGAAATACTACATTATCCACCCCATCCATAACTCAGTCGACCCATCAGACCCATGGAAATTTTGGCCCATATCAGTAATTCTGGTCATCACCAAAGTGGTGTGTAATACAACAGCATATCCACTACTATCTCTCCGGCAACCATCTCTCATCATCCCAGCACGGCTCCCCCGGCTCCACACACACACACACACACACATACCACCTGACAGAAACCGCGCTGGTGGGAGTCTCGGCCACAACCGCTTTTCGCCACTGACAAGGGGAAAACCACCCTCGAGTTTCTTCTCGATTTATGTAGGTGCTTCAACATTGTTGACCATCAAATACTCCTCCGCAAATTACAACTCCATGGAGTCGCCAACACCTGTTTCTTCGCACATCCATACGGTCGCACCCAGAGTGTAGTTGTGACATATTCTACCGGTCAGACTAAGACGTCACCACCACCAACTGATGTGTCCAGCGGTCAGCCCTTGAACCACTACCGCTTGCGGTTTTTGCGAGAGAGCTTGCGATGTTCGGCTCCGGGGCCGAGCTAGCCTAATATGTGGACGACACTCAGATCCTCGCTACATGCAAAAATGGTGAGATTCAACAATTGACCTCGCGTGTGGAAACTTCCCGTTCCCTGTTCAGCGAATGGTTCCGCGCGAATGCTCTCAAGGTCAACGCGGACAAAACCCAGCTGATCGTTTTCGGAAGCCACCAAAATCTGCGCAACGTCCCAAAAATGCGAGCAACCTTCCGAAATATCAAACAATCTTTTAAGCAGGGCGCGAGTGATTTTGTAGGCGTGCCGGACCATAAAGGTCATTTGGGCCGCCTTTAATGTGAGTACGTTGCATGTCTGTTGAAGCAAATGTTTGCGCTCAAGGTGCAGGCAAGTGAATATTTACGCTAAGGGTATTTTACGTTATAGTTTATGTGATATTTTAAGTGCTGAAGGCTGGGTTCGGGACATCTCCCTGATGTCTAGATGGGTATAATTTTACTTTACTGCTTCACAAAATAATTTGTAGTTTGGGTGGGGGTGGGGTGGTTTGAGAGTGGCGAGAAGTTGATTTCGCCAGGGTGCCGGCTTTAGCCTACTGTTATAGAAGAGCACCGAATCGAAGACCTTCACCGTGCGAGCAAGGAGGTAATTGTCTACACCGCCTATCATGCCGGTCGCCGCGTGTTAGTTGTTGGTAGCGGGTTAGTCTGAGCATGCGTGCAGGGTTGTCAGTTGGGTTAATACGGTGTTTTGCAATTCGCCTCTGCTACACCCTCTGTACCTCTGGGTAGCCGTTTACGTTATTATTTGTAAGACAAATGGGCTCATCTACATGAGATGGCTCATCCGGGTAGTGTTTTACGTTTTGTTAATTTTGATTTTTGTTTTAGTTTTTACGTTTTCCTGAAGGAAGTCGCCTCATCTACCTCCGACGGCACCGCTATGTAGCCAATTATTCGTAACTGGGAAGCAAACCGGTCGCATGCACGTCCGACGACATGCTGGGATGGCTATTTACGTGTTTCCTACGAGTGTTTTGCGGCCATGTATTGCAAATTGATGTGAGTGTTGGTGGCGTGGTGCCTAAAGTGCTCCTGCTAGTTGCGTGGCATACAGATATGCAAATAGCAAATGAAGGAGCGCTGGTTGTTTGTCACCGAGAAGCGATGTAATCGGTATGGTGATACCCCCTCTCTGGCAGAATGCCTCACGTGGTTGTCTTTGAGGAGAGCTAAATCTAGCAGGATGTGGTCTGTGCTAAACGTGGTGTTGCAGGTGTCACAGTGAGGTGTTGTGTGTTGGCCATCCTCTAATCGAGGCTGTGTTAGTTTTGTGCAACCAGTTCTAAGTCTAGTGAGGATGACCTCTTTTTGTTGGTGATGTTGATTTGATGTGTTCCATGTGCCTATCGTTGGGTTGATTGGTGGGTGTGGCTGGATTTATGCTCTGTTGAGTGTCTTGGGTCCGCGTGTTCTGCTGATGTTGGCGAATGTGGCGTTGTAGGAGTGCTTTGCAATCCTCTACCGAATATTCCACGCTAGGGTAAGTGTTCAATCCTAAGACTTGCTTTGCAAGTCCGCCTGCTTCTTCATTACCGAGGATGTTTGCGTGGGCCGGAATCCAGGGGAAGGAAAAGTTAAGGTTTACGTTATGGGCCACGATTTGTTGGATTCTTTCAATGACGTGATGTGGATGGTCGTGGGTGTTGCTAATTAACTGGAGGACGGATTTGGAGTCTGAGCAAATTACGACATTTCTAGCTTTACGCTTCATGAGGATGGAGATAGCGGTCAGAATGGCCATTGATTCAGCGGAATAGATGGAGAAGTTATCCGGTAGACGCTTGGGAAGTCTGAGATCTGGTCCAGTGGTGCCGATACCTACCTCAGCCACGTTTTTCGACCCATCCGTGAATACGAGTGATTTGTGGTTGTGGTCATCGGGAAACTTGTGGAAGATCCCAAGAACTTCCGTCGATGTTATGGTGGATTTCTTCTCCGAGAACAAGTGCTCGACCTTCGGTTGACTGAAAGTCCAGAATAGACTAGTGAGCGATCGAATTGCAGTGGATGGCATTGCGAGGTTAAGATATGAGAGAGCCGTGGCAATTTGACTGATGTATGTAAGCGTAAAGCTGCATTGCTGCTGTGCCGGATGATTTTTTAATAGATCTGATTTTGATGTAGCGGCACCGCTATTGTGACCCCCTGAAGTGGAGTGGGGGCTGTTGAGTCCACCAGAAGGCTGGCTATCTGTGTGGTGCTGAAGGAACCTGTGGCTGCTCTGATGCAACTGTTTTGGATGGTTTCTAACTTTCGACTCTGACCTTCTGAAATGGTGGCTGAAATGCTCCTGTTGTATTCTAGGATGGGTCGTATGATTGTCGTGTACAATCGCAGTAGTGTTTTCCTGTCTCTGCCCCAGTCTGTGCCTGCGAGTGCACGGAGTATGTTGACGCGCTTCGAGCATCGCTTCGAGATGGAGGTGGTATGGGTTCTCTCAAGCAATTCAAGCAATATCTTTAAGCCAGTGACGAGGTGAAGAACCTCGGTTACACATTTCACAAGACACACATGGGGCACACATGTTGGTCTCTTCAGTCGCCGATGCATGGGTACTCTCATCGGGCTGATACTGCATTTCGGTACTCGGCGATGACACAAAATCTGGTTTGGGCATAATTCAACAATACAGAAATGTTGCGCACGAGTAATTTTTGACCGACGAAAGTTTGACCACCTCTCTGACCTTCGAGAGAGGTTGGGCTGAATGCCGGTAGCTGAACGCATCCCCTTGTAGTCTGCGTGTAGATTATGCGTACATTTATCCGAATTGCTGGCTTGTCTGAAGCTGTATGGGTGATTGGATCGTCCGTTCTGGTGCTAAGATTTAGCTACCAAGACCGACCAATCTTAGTTGGCTCCGGCACGGAGGAAACTGATCGCTAACATCTCTCATCTGTTGCTTGTCTCTCCCCCTACTCTCCTCTCCCTCTCCCTCTCCCTCTCCCTCTCCCTCTCCCCCTCTCCCTCTCCCTCTCCCTCTCCCTCTCCCTCTCCCTCTCCCTCCCTCTCCCTCTCCCTCTCCCTCTCCCTCTCCCTCTCCCTCTCCCTCTCCCTCTCCTCCCCTCTCCCTCTCCCTCTCCCTCTCCCTCTCCCTCTCCCTCTCCCTCTCCCTCTCCCTCTCCCTCTCCCTCTCCCTCTCCCTCTCCCTCTCCCTCTCCCTCTCCCCTCTCCCTCTCCCTCCCCTCTCCCTCTCCCTCTCCCTCTCCCCTCTCCCTCCCTCCCTCTCCCTCTCCTCCCTCTCCCTCTCCCTCTCCCTCTCCCCTCTCCCCTCTCCCTCTCCCTCTCCCCCTCCCTCTCCCTCCCCTCTCCCTCTCCCTCCCCTCTCCCTCTCCCTCTCCCTCTCCTCCCTCTCCCTCTCCCTCCTCTCCCTCTCCCTCTCCCTCTCCCTCTCCCTCTCCCTCTCCCTCTCCCTCTCCCTCTCCCTCTCCCTCTCCCTCTCCCTCTCCCTCTCCCTCTCCCTCTCCCTCTCCCTCTCCCTCTCCCTCTCCCTCTCCCTCTCCCTCTCCCTCTCCCTCTCTCCCTCTCCCTCTCCCTCTCCCTCTCCCTCTCCCTCTCCCTCCCTCTCCCTCTCCCTCTCCCTCTCCCTCTCCCTCTCCCTCTCCCTCTCCCTCTCTCCTCTCCCTCTCCTCTCTCCCTCTCCCTCTCCCTCTCTCTCTCTCTCTCTCTCTCTCTCTCTCTCTCTCTCTCTCTCTCTCTCTCTCTCTCTCTCTCTCTCTCTCTCTCTCTCTCTCTCTCTCTCTGTTATTATATCCTCTCTCTCTGTATATTATCCTCTCTCTCTCTCTGTCGTCTATGTCCTTATACCTGTCTCGGGATGACGGGAATACACCTTGTGATAGTCAACGGAAATACACCTTGTGACAGTCGACGTAAATACAGGTTGTGAACGGTGTGTCCCGATTATCGAAGTTAACAGCTAGCGAACGGTGCGTACGTAAGACCATCGAAATGGACAAGTTACAGATTAGAACATACCTTATTTTTTTCAGTTTCACTAGTAATATTTATTTTAAAGACACTGGTAACATTCATTTTGTTTTAAAATCAGTAACGTAATTAAATAATTCAAAGAAGCACCTCAGAGTGCCTCATTTTGTTCTTGTAATTCGTAAACATTTCTGTGACGTCGCATATGTAGAATACACCGATGCGTGACTGCGCTAATTGCATCTTGCATTTGGGACGCTACCAGTTCGTAATAATCACGACTGTTTTAGCTTGGATCATATCCGATCGTCAAGGGCGAACGGATCGTTGAATTCGGCGCCATTATTATTGTGTGCGCCGATGTATACAAATACAACAGCATACAGATACAACTGTAAGCAAGCCAGAAGCAATGTTCATCGGCCTCCCGACGGCCGACAAGATGAGGACGCTGTCGAGCGATTCTGCACGCCGAGACAGTCTGCCGATCTCTGTTCGTGGCCATACTTGCTACGACGAACACTTTTATGTGTAGCATACTCTCTTGCAATAAGGTGTTGCAGAGGAACTTAAACTATGGTTTGCTGCTAGGAGCATAGGCTGTGCCGCTCCACACCAATAATTACTGGTAGGCTGCGCCGCTTCGCAGTTATGCGTTGCGTGACAGTTTCACCACGAACAAGTGTTCAAGCCATAGGTGAAAAATTTCCCTACAGCCATGAAGTGATAAACACGCTGTTCCCGCCTTGCTTTCCTCAGTAGGCCAAACAACATTGGCAGTTCAACGAGCAGGCCACCATGGACTCCTATCGACAATCAACAATTCATATCGGCAGATTCCTAACTCCGGCAACACAGAATGAGCTGGAAAGGCTGGAAGCTGGATTGGTAAGGTGCAGTGAAAGGAACTGGGATGTTCATGATGTAAATGAAGCAGTATGCGGCCCAAAAATAACACTGGCATGTCCAACATCTATACTTTTCAGAAATGTAGTTCGAATTCTTGCTGGGATGGCTTTTAAACCAGGATCCAATTGCTAAGCAGAGCTTGTTGCGTGAACCCCGCGCCTCAACACCCGATCCATGAATTTCAGTCTTACAGTAGAAAATGGGCAAAACGCTTCACGTGCTGTTAATACAACGACACGGCCAACCGGTACCTCGCTCTCGACCTTATCGTGCCAATTGCCAACTGATCCTCCCGTCCGGGAGCAAAAAAGCGAGCAGATGAAGCGACCCGAACCCAATCCCGCACAGGCAGGGGGGACTGGTGCGGTACAGCGCCCTAATCAACTGCACCACTTGGGCGGTAAGTCGAGAAGAGGCACTGGCTGGCTTTATTCAGTTACACTGACAAGTTGATTAGTTGCTTAAATAAATTACACCTATTTAATGGAGAATCACAAGTTTTGGGCGATAGGCATATGTTGCGTGATATATTATTCTGTATTGTATATGTTGTGCACTGTATTGCAAAGGGCATATTCAGATTTCCGTGGGGATAAAACATTTCTTCACCCGTATGCCATCCAACTATTTTGCCATAAAAATGTTTGCTCATATTGCTTCAGCACGACATGTAGCTCAGACATTCTTTGTGCGAAACCACCTTTAACTAATGGAAGACTGAGCAGGATTTAATGCCATAGTTGTGTGTTGAATTGCAGCATGCGAGCAACAATAATGTCCCATGGGGCCAGTGCAATACGCTTTCCAGCATCAAGGCGTGCTTTTCAGAGAAAAAAAAGTATGGAACAAGGACAAGCTAATTTGTTGCAACCTGGAATGTTTACCAGATTAAATGGCTGCAACGGTGTGGTGTTGTGTGTGTGTGTGTGTGTGTGTATGCGTATGTGTTTGATGAGTGTGTGATGTGTGGTGTGAGGTATGTGGTGTGGTGATGTGTAAATGCGTTTGTATATATGTATATATATATATATATATATATATATATATATATATATATATATATATATATATATGCATATATCTATATGTATATCGATATATCTATCTATATATATATATACATATATATATATATATATATATATATATATACACATATATACATCAAAACCTTCCCAATCCATCGACAATGTCGACGAAATTTGCTTTCACGGAGATGTTTTTGAATCTAGCTATTGTCATTGCAAACACATGAAGAAATAAGGCAAAAGTTCTAATGCATCATATATTACAGCTTTTACGTGAATGTGAGCAACTCAACATGTAAACAAATATTGACAATCTGACACGAGAGTGGAAATGGACAAGGTGACGACGCAAAGTGACCAGGAAACCGGCTTGATGAGAGGTAGTACGGGATGGAGTAATGAACTGGTAAATGGGACCGAATTAAGCAAAATTGCTCTAACACGCGCACCGCAGGCGAAAGGTGGGAATCCATCCATCTCGCCTGGCTTTCGACGAAATCCCACGCACGGGCAGGGATATTGTAATAAAATCTTCTGACTCGTTTCATATTGATAATCGCATCGCACGCGGAGCAAACGTGTAACGCCTGTTGGTAAACATATGAGCTGCTGGGGTTAAAATCGTCTTCCTGGCCGGCCTCCACAAAGACCTCGCAGGCGTCCTGGCGACGGCTGATCGGTCAACCTCATTTGACCTTGAGAACATTAACTATTGTCATCAAATATATGGTACAGAGAGGTGGCAACCGTACTAAAGGACTACTACAATCGTAGTCTTCCCATTGTCTTGGATCCAATCAATGTATATATATATATATATATATATATATATATATATATATATATATATATGAATATACGCATACCTGCATACCTACATTTCTTGCGTTAACTTGCGCCGTCTTTCCGGTCAAATCCCCACATCCCGTCTCGGGGGGGGTTGAAGACCCACCTCTAAAATTCAAACTAAGCATTGCACGAAAACGAAATAGGTGTCATCGGAAAGCCCTCGATGAGTAGGGTCCGGGGCTATCCTCCAAAACAATTTTCCCCCACAAGTGACGTCACCAGGGGGGCTAGATTTTCACGACTTTTCACGACTTACATTATGTTTTTGACTCTGAGGAGTTCATTTTGGGGGATATATGAAAAACAAAATTTATTTGGGATGAGAAAAGGACAGCGAAATCGACCAGCGCCACATTTTTTGGACCCCCAAAACAAAATTTAATTATTTTGAAATTTCAAAATTTCGAGTTTTCTTGTTTTCTTTAATTTCCGTTTTACATTGGGTAGAGCAGACCGAGAAACGTCGTTGGCAGTCAACTTTCCCTTATAAAAAATGTTTCCTTTAGCCAGAATGCTCTATTTGAACTGCAATTTGGCAAATACGCAAATTTTTTACGTAGTCAAAAACGAAAAAAAATATAATTCCACTCATACGTTTTGTTGCATCAGTAAAGATAAGCAAACGCTGAAAGTTTCATTAGCATATCTATATCCGTTAAAGCGTGACGACTGGTTGAATCCTTTTGGAGGTGACCTCACTTGACCTTGACGAACTCGTTGACGCTAGATGATCTTACTTCAAAGTCTTGAAACAGCATGCCAAATTGATGTGGGAGAAGTATGCCAAATTTGGGCGCGCTGCTGCGCGCCGTTCGTCCGCTATCCGCGAAAAACCTGAGGGGAGGGGGAGGTTGAAAACCCCCCTCGAAACGGGACGGGTTAAATGAGTGGATCTACCCATTCATCGATGGTTTCAACCCGACCCAAAATCTGCTGAGCTTTCGCACTGAGCCTTTGGACATTGTCTGGAAAGAATTAGTTCAACACGCCTTTGAACTAATCGCACACATCCAACGTTTTTTCCAGCATCTTTGCCCATGCATGAAACGACACTGTTGTAATTGAAAGTAAAAGAAGATGCCCTAGGCGTCCATTGGATACTGATCCCAAACACCATTCTACACCGCGTTATCACACGTCACGGTTCGTTGGGAAGGCTCAGACTGCACAAAGTACAATAATATGCAAATACGCATTGAAATCCTGAGCATGTCCTAGGCACGAAGAGATAGTGATGTTATTAAGCAAATTGTATGCATTTAAATGCCATGTAATTATGCTTACAAAGTGATCCCGGCAAAAATTATATATTCACATCAACAATTGCAGCATATTCTTCTGGAGTGGTTATCCGCTTATGGCCAACCCCTTGTCCTCGTACGCAACTCCCCTTCGGTCTGATAGCGGTCCCACCACTTCGTCATCGTCTGTTAGCTCTTTGGAATTCTTCTGTCGCATTCACTTTTACTGAATAATAATTCCTTGAAGTTGACTAGTTTTCCGTGCAGCATCATCACTGACCTGCCTGTCTTCTGAAAGGCTGCAGAGAAAATGGGCACACGACCATCTAAGAGGCAGATTCTCATCCATGGACACTGAGCCACGGCCAATCTGGTAGACTGTCACGCTACGCCTAACCGTGAAGCTGCGCGCCAAGAATGGCGAATGGCGTTGTTAAATTCCGTGCTGAAGCAATATAAACTAAGCACGTCTTATTGTAAAATAGTTGGATGGTATCCACTTGAAATGATGCTTTATCTACATAGAAATCAGAATATAGCGCTTCCAATAAAGCGCACAATGGATGCATAAAATACAATTATATATCACACAATATAGGCCGTACGCTAATAAAAGTATGATTATCAATGAAACAGGTGTATTTTAATCAGTATTAATCGGATTTGCCACCATGGTAGCTCAGTTGGCTTGGGCACTGACCAGTGTCGGTTTCCCATGTCATGACAGATCGGGGTTCGAGTCGCTTCACGCGCTCGCTTTTGGCCCTTGACTGGGAGGGTCAGTTTGCAACTGGCACGATAATATCGAAAGCGAGCTACCGGGGTGGCCGTGTGCGTTTTGCCAAATTTCTACTATAGAACTGCAATTCATGAATCTGGTGATGCGGCCAGGGCGCACGCAACAAGGTCTGTTTAGCAATTCGATCATGTTGTATATAGCCACCCCAGTAACAATTCGAACTAACTTTCTTAAAAGTGCCAAGGTTAGACTTCCTATTATTATTTTAGGGTAAGAGAATGCCCCATTGACATTATATAAAACTCATCTACTTTCACTGCATCCTTTGTAACCGAGCTACTTCTAACACTTCCTGCTCATTCTGTAGTGCCGAAATCCAAAATCCACAGCGATCAAATGCTGCTTGTCTGCATGGCTCCAGCGGTGGACCGCTTGCTAAATTGCCAATGGTGTTTGGCCTACAGAGGAATGTAAGGCAGTAACAGCGTAGACGCATGTTTTTCACTGCATGATTGCGTGGCAGGTGACCACGTGACGACCGCACAAGCGAATACCTGCGGCTGACCAGTGGTGAATTGTGTAGACTGTCACGCAACGCAAAACTGTGAAGTGACGCTGCCTACCAGTAATTATTGGTGTGGAGCTGTACAGCCTATCTCCCAAGCAGTCAGCCATAGTTAAAGGTCCCCTGCTAGGTTTAGCTTGAACACGATGAGTTTATATTCTGTTTTTTGTGAAAACTCCCACAAAATACAAGTATGCATTTGGCAGAGGTGGGAACTTGCTGGCATCCATGTTGTTCGAAACATAGATGTTCACTGCCCTTTTATATTAACATAAAGTGAAAAGAATTTGCATTTTGTAGTTGACTGCAGCATGCTGAAGATGGCAAGACATTTAGCAAACCTGAACCTTAAGGTAATTATTGAATTCATTGAAAGTCTTCTTCCAGCGCAATGCTCATGAATGTAGTCAGCATGATGTGGCTATTCTTGTTCTCTACAAGTGCATTCTCTTCAGTTGGCTCGCAAGATAACGTCAAAAATGTGCTTGTAGATGGGTAATATGCCAGAAAGACAATGCACAAGAAGAAAATGTGTAGCATGGCATGACATAACCTCAGTGAAATTATGCAATGCGCCTGAAATACCATGTAAAGATTAAGTCAACAATCTTTTTCCACCATCTAAGATCTAGCTATCAGATCTATCGAATTTACCTGTTCTGGCTAGTGAATCACTTCCATTTTCCATTTGCTAATCATTCCTTTTTTGCATTATCACCATCAACATAATACAATATGGCGGCAGTTGCAGAGGACATCTTGCTCACCTTGAATCATCGAAATGCTGCATGAAGATGTTAGATGATATCTACACCTGTTGATCACTGATTATGTTGCTCTTCACGTACCCACACATTATTGACACGTCACCCTACACCTGCAGGTAGCTGATCATGTCTGCCCACACATACTGATAATTGATTGCATGAACTGCTACACATGCACAATGTGTATCTCCTTGCAATGTGTATCTAATTTTTTCCATAAACATAGTACAAGCTTTCGCTGTCTGCACACATCGCATTGTGCCGGATTTGAAACAAAAATGTTAGTTGCTCTATTACCACCATAACAGCTTCAATACCCCACACATGTGACGTCATTACTCCTAGAAGGTTCTTAAATCGATCGTAACCCCTAAGTGAAATTATTATATGATGCGGAAGTGCTTCTGTCAGAAAATATTCCAGTTTTGTCTACGAAGTATTATTACCTTTTTTGCAACCAAAAATACATTACATAAAATTTAGTATTTAGTATCCAACAGTATTTCCAGCCTAATGAGAAAACTGGGCGTCCGGCTTTATTTACAGCATCACTTGCAAAGTACTCATGCATTGACATCAGACAAAAACAACAAGACTTCTGTCTTGCTGCTTTTTTTTCTCTTGCAGCGACCTAGCGTATCGCTGTCGATCGCTAAGTGATCTCAGGAAGTAAAGCGAGCATGGCCGCTGCGTGGTTGTTGGCAGAGCTCGCACTTTGTGTCGCCATCCCACATCCCCCTCCCCCTCCGCGCGCGGCGACTGATCGCGACCCGGTACTTGGAGCGATATCGACGAGCACAACAGGGGAGGGCTTGAGTGTGTTGGTCGGCGATTGCGTCAACACGATTTGTCGTTTGCGGGGAGTGGGGCTGGCGGCCAGTTAATCTCAGCTACAGCCCCTAGTCGAAGACAAAACGTGTCAGCGACATCTGTCCTGAGCTCAAAGCACGTACCATAACAGCGGTTTATAAATGATGAACCATGATTCCCAAGTATGTTCACAATTGCTGGAGGCTGGGGAGATAAAAAATGCACTAATCAGACAGCGTCGAAAGGAGTAGCGAGCAGGCTCAGTGCAAGAGTTGATCACCCTCGCGTTAAGGAAGGCAATACCATGTGTCCCAGCGGCACTTGAATCTACTTAGGTCAGGTCGAAAAGGACCAACTTCAAACATGCTTGAGGATCGGTAACTCATACATATCAAGAGATATTGAAACGAAACTTGCTTACTAAGTGCAATTGGACAGTGTGTCCAAGATCAAGTCACTGACCTGAGGTCTCGGTCAATCCTGGCCCATTTTGGGCCAAACTTCCTGTTTGTGTAATATGCATGTTCTTCTAGCATCAATATTACCATATACAAAATCAAGAGAAGTTCGCTATGCAATTTGTTTCCCAACCGTCGAGTGGCCTGAGGCTACGCCACTATAAAGCTCGCAATGTGGACTGAACCTAATCAGACTCTGCTGTCTGAATGGTTTATTTCGGGTTTTAATCGTCTAAATAATGTCAAAGTTGCATTGCACGACCGAATCTACCCTAATATGCTGAAATGAAATACATTTGAAGCCTTGATTTTTGCAGAAAATTGACATTTTGGTCTTCAAAAGTACCATAAAATACGAGATAGCACCATTTTCCGATCCTATTCACCGAGTGCTTTCCGATGGTGTCCCGCGATGGTTTTCGCCCAACGCTTAGTGAAAAGTGAGACGGAGGGTTTTTACGGACCCCCTCCAGAGAAGGGGGTGTAGGGATCTGGCCAGAAAGACGGTGCGGGCTAAGTTTGTCGACTCCATCGTTGATTTCATACTTTCCTCAAGTTCGGAAGACGAAAATACAACGCCTATGACTGAGCCATTGTTAGTGCGCGCACATGCAGGCCAGGGTCCGACCGACGGATGGGTGTGCTATGGCTGGATTCGGCCCCTGGATGCACAGAGTTTAACGGTAACACTAACGGCGACAGCAACAATAGCTCTGTAACGGGGTCGTACCCGAAATTACACTGAAACGCGGGCTTCAGGACACGCGTTTGATATGTTCCAAACGAGGGTATGCTAACCTAAGGTAATTCATGGTGCAAAATAAGAAAACATTGAAAGTTCAGGGTGCAATCCCCGCTTCAGCTATATACTGGTATCTCAGTGTAATGCTTCACCTAGTAAACATGATATATATGTTGAGCGTCTAACTGAAATTGTAAAACTATGGCGCTGGGGGAACAAATTCCTCTCAGTTTGTAACCAGTCGCACCACCGTGTGCGCTCAATGATTATCTTCCCATCAGTCCAAGGTTATCGGGTTGCTACATGACGGTCACAAAGTCTGCAATCATACATGTGAGCTGTAAGAATACCACTGATCTTCCAGTGGTACACACGACGATGGGTCGTATGGGTTTGCATACAACCACAAATTGTCTTGATATCACTGGTGTGAACTATTTGTATCATTTGCTCAGCAAAGTACATTTCAATCCTTTCAAGCCAACTTCGGCTCAATCAGATTAGTGTTCGAGCCACATATGCCGACATCAGAGCCCATTTGTCGGCATTCAGGCTCTTCGGCCGAGTGTGGAGAACGCATCACATTTTTGAATGCACTATGCCGAACTGTCGGAAGAAGTTTTATTTGGCTTAGAAATGCCTGCACGTCTGCGGGAATTGGACGCGTAGGTTGCACGTCGTCACAAGCCGTCAGGACAGCACATTTGCCGTCAGCACACAACATCCATCTCGCGGTCTGGAACCCAACACCGCGCCTGCATCAGGGGAGCTCTATTGTCCTCCTGTGCCCCACGAGTGTTCTGTCATGGCTTGGTGCCCGACACTGCGCCTGCATCAGGGGAGCTTCATGGTCCGCCTGTTGCTCTCGAGTGTTCTGTCATGGATTCGAACCCGACACTGCGCCTGCATCAGGGGAGCCCAGAGTCTGCCTGTTGCCCTCGAGTGTTCTGTCATGGTCTGATACCCGACACCGCGCCTGCATCAGGGGAACTACATTGTCCTCCTGTGCCCCACGAGTGTTCTGTCATGGTTTGATACCCGACACTGCGCCTGCATCAGGGGAGCCCAGAGTCTGCCTGTTGCCCTCGAGTGTTCTGTCATGGTCTGATACCCGACACTGCGCCTGCATCAGGGGAGCTCCATGTTCCGCCTGTTGCTCTCGAGTGATCTGTAATGGTTTCGAACCCGACAATGCGCCTGCATCAGGGGAGCTCCATGGTCCGCCTGGTACCCTCGAGTGCTCTGTCATGGCTTGGTACTGGACACTGCGCTTGCATCAGGGGTGCTCCATAGTCCGCCAGTTCAAGCTTTTGGAGTCTGTTCCCTCGTGACCCAGCACTTCGATCCCCCACCTATGAAACACGACGCACATTGCACGCCTCACAAGCTGGTGGTTTCGGCCGCCGTCACAAGTATAAGGCCAGCTAACTGCTGCGTTGGCCGTGTGACGTCAGGAGCATGCACGGTGCGCCAGCGCAGCAGGCAACTGGCTTGTTTCCGATGGAGCTTACCAATGCGAGTGTAGACGATGCAGCACAGCAGGCGACTGGTGTTTTTCAGGTGAACGCCACCAGTCAAAGGGCCGGCCGGTGGAAGGAGGTGCTGGTGCCCACCACGGGACGGGAGCCAGAGAACGACATCAACTTCCACCAGCAGGTCACCCTGCGTGGCCTGACCCCGGCCACTGCCTACGATCTGCACGTACGGTCCAAGAACAAGCACGGCTGGAGTCGGGTATCCGACACGTTTCACTTCTCTACAATAGGCAGAGGTTGGTCCAGTGTTACGTGATACAGGAAAATGTCGCTCCACATCTCTTCACCGCGTAGAGTGGATGTAAGTATGATTGTATATAGCATATTCTGAGGCCATTTCAGCACTACCTGAACGGCATGCCTACGGCGGTGACAATATTTGGTTAGGTTAGCATATGTTATGATCACAACAGATTACTGTACTGAGGCGTTCTATTGGTCAGTGGCATGCAATGGCAGGTATTCTCATCGCAGCAGACTACTGTATTGAGGCGTTCTATTGGTCAGTGGCACACAGTGGCAGGTATTGTAATCGCAACAGACTACAGAGACACTGAGACTGAGACATCCTGCAGGTCAGTGGTACATTAAAGATGCTGTGATAGTGAAAGACTAATGCACTGAAGCGTCCTAGTGGTCCTAGTACTAGTATCACCTAATGACAGATATTCACGAAATTAATCAGGATACGCAACGTGAACGTTCAAAAGAAGAAGCATTTCCTTGCATATCATCGGCACCTACCGTAGACCTATGCTTTGATCATTAACGACACAAGTCAAACTTATAGGTGACATGTGGGGACTCGAATGTCAGTGCGGGACTCATCTGACCAGCAGTGTGGTGCCCACTGTCTGGATATGTTCTTCCGAATCGGTCCTTCGGCAAATTTATACTTTTTGTCTCTTCTCACATATGCCCCGACACCCTACAGCCCCTACACCCCTTCCCTCCGGCCGAGTGGGCGCTACATGACCGACGTAGTCGATGCGCCCCTAAACCCCAATAACCAACCTCCAGCCGAGTCATTCACTCCCGTTGCATACGCACGGCTGGTGTATGTAATATTCCTTCTCCTTTTCCCTCTCATCTCCTTTCTAATGCACTAATGCAGGTAAACTGTGCAACCCCGGAAGAGCAAAATGTCGGCGCCGTCCATTTAAACCGCTTCTAGCCCCCACCGCCGGCGAAACTGACGTCACCAACACGAGCTGTGTGTGCGTGTGTTGCAGCTCTCGAGTCCAGAAGCTTACCCTCCAGCGTCGGCTCGCAAACGCTCCCGCTCACCAAGCTGTCGACGTGTGTGTTCAGTGTATCCATGGTCGTCATCATCACCAGCACCGGCGCGTAGTGAGGGGTGAGCTCGGAGCTGTTGAATCTGTGCATTCCATCGGTGTGCCATGGGCCCGACAGAAGTAGTGTGTGCCTTCATCACCCGTTAGCCGGGTATGGGTGATCCCCCCCCCGGTGCTCAGACTTCCCTAGACTGTCGAGCGGTGCGGTGCGGGCCTGTTGCGCGGGCGGTCGCGTGCACTTAATAACTGTATTTCGGCCTAAAAATGTATAACTGGGACTCATTGCTGTCGGCTGTCGCCCCAGAGCATTATTGCGTACGCTTACGCGGCCTGCCAAGTGGATTAATATTACTTGCACAATATACCGTGCATTGGACCCTAGACTATCCACGCCTATATAGAGTCCAAAAGACAGAAGAAGCAAAAACATTGTCGACGATGTATCGGTAGCTTAACCCGTCCCGTCTCGTAGGGGGGTCTTCAGCCGCCTCCCCTCAGATTTCTTCGCGAATAGTGGACGAACGGCGCGCGGCAGCGCGCCCAAATTTGGCATACTTTTCCCACATCAATTTGGCATGCTGTTTCAAGACTTTTAAGTCAGGTCATCTAGGGTCAACGAGGTAGTCAAGGTCAAGTGAGGTCACCTCCAAAAAAGTTCAACCAATCGTCACGCTTTAACGGATACAGATATTTAATGAAACTTCCAGCGTTTGCTTATCTTTAGGGATGCAACAAAACGTACTAGTGGAATTTTTCTTCTTGTTTCTCTTTTTGACAACGCACAAATTTTGCATATTTCCCAATTGCAGTTAAAATATAATATTCTGGCTAAAGTAAGCATTTTTTATTTGGGCAAGTTAACTTCCAACAACGTTTCTCGGTCTGTTCTACCCAGTGGACAAAGCAAATGAAAGCAAACTTGAAAACTGAAACTTTTGAGAGATAAAAATTTGAAACAAATATTTATTTTTTAGTTTTTGGGGGCAAAAAAAAAGACTTATCAAAATTGTTCTTGAGAAAAACTAAGAGACCGGACGGGGACGGGTGAGTTTGAGGTCTGAAGAGACCGGTCGGTTCGAGGTGGAGGTGATGCTCTCTCTTTTGCAGCTGCGTTAACGCGCACCGTGTCTCCGGTCAGATCCTCACACCCCGAGACGGGGTGTGAGGATCTGACCGGAGAGACGGTGCGGGTTAACGCAGCTGCAAAAGAGAGATCATCACTTCCACCTCGAACCGACCGGTCTCTTCAGACCACAGAGTTAGCTGTCCCCGTCCGACCCGCCTGTGCTTCCATCCTCCTTACCTGACACGCTGTGATCGGCTCCCCATTTTGGTGCCGAAAGCTGTTGAGTTCGTGATTGTGTCTAGTCCTTTTCCTGGTATATTTTACGTTGCTGCACTGTTTTAGCGTAGTCTAACCTAACCTAACATGGCATAACCTAACATAACCTAGCCTATCGGCCTTTGAACAGCACAGTATGTTTCGCTGTGTTCCTCTTCCGCTTATTTTCACCACTGTCCACTCTTTTGCTAATGTTTTAACTTCTACCTTCTCCCCTAGACAGCGTCAGGAGAATGCACCCGATAAATGTATATGATAGGGCTACCTCAGTCAGTCAGTCATGTATTTGGGTACTTCCACGTGGTGGCTGTTCTGCACCCAGACATTGTTGCGTGAGCACATCCGGTAGAGAACATTGCATCAGAAACATTTCGAACATACAGCGCACAAAGACCTCTATAGTAAGACTAGCGACTCTGCGCTAAAGCACCTTTGAATGCAGAGCGACTCGGTGCTTGCCTGGTGACGAACGGTAGCCTATTCCAAGCGACCGCGGCGCGGTATGAAAAACCTCGCTGGGTCTGCGTGAGTCGACATCTTGTGAGATGAAGCTCACCGACTGACCCAGCTCTGGTCTCCCTCTGCGATACTTGTGACCGCCAGGTAAACATTCTTCGTACAGCTTCCGGGCATTGCCTAATGCACATGGCTCTGTATACCTGGATGCAATCGTGCTCCCGAACCATCTCTGCAAGCGTTAGCCATCCTAATGACACGAGTGCAGGGGACACGTGCTCGTTGCGGCGCACTCCGGTGACTAGTCGCGCGGCAAAGTTGATGCACTTTTGCACGCGATGCAGACGGCACTGAGCGGCTCCACCCCAGAGAGATAGGCAATAAAGTATGTGAGGAAAAACGTGGAGCTGGACTAAGAGCTTGAGGACATCCGTGGTGAAATGATGGCGAAATTTGTATAGGGATGCTATGATGGCATTGCATTTGCGCACAACCATGGATATGTGAGAATCATGGCCGCACCTCCTGGTGCGGCCATGAATGCTGCATCACCTTTATATTGGCCGACATTACTTTGGCGTCCAAGTATGCGCCCTTTCTTCATCCTTCCGCATACAGGCGTCCGCTGCCAACAATTAGCGGTAGGATGTCGCATCGCGCACACATTCTCAAATCGCTCCCAAAAACTCATATATGCTTCTAGCTCCATGGCATCAAGACAGCCCAGAACCAGACGTTACTCACTTCATGGTAATCAACAAGCACTCGTACAACCTTTGAAATCACCCAAGATTTTCCAAGATTATAAAAGCACCCAACGCCTCACCACAAATACGCACACGGCTCCAAGCACACAACTCTGCACAAGCCAGGGCTGTTGCAGTACTACACCATGCCAACACACCGCTCACGAGCTTGTACTGAGTGTCCTACTCCACGACACCGTCACGATATACAAAGCTGTACTTCCGCCGTCTTAAATGCATACAAGACCACTGAAAACCGCACACACGACTCTGCAGTCATCGTGACACACTTGCAGTCCGCAACATGCAGCTTACCACCACACGAAGACCAAACCCAAGCCATGTTACATAAGCAGTCGCCATCCACCACACGTCCCATCGCGACCTCCGCCCCAAACAGTCGGGGTTTCACGCCACACATCGGTTCATCGGCAACGGCTACACAAACCAAGACGCCAACATCGCAGCACGTCTTCACACTCGCATAGAACGTCCACCGTCACGATCAGAGCATTACTTCACACTCAGACACGCAATGCTCGCCAACCTATATATAAATATCATGGGATCACGCCACCACACAACTGCACAGCATACACACACACCTTCACAACATGGAATACAACTGATCAACGCACTAGACTGCACGAAGTGACATTCGGAAGAATCCGCGTACGTCACACAAACTCGCTCACAGCTACCTGATCATAAACACACCACCCACAAGTTACCGAATCATAAACTCACCACCACCCAAAAGGCCACCTGATTACAAACACTCGATCACTCATGTGCTACTTCATCACAAGCACACGATCACCCAGAGCTACCAGATCACTAGTACACCACCACTCACAGCTACTTGATCACAAACGCACTACCACTCACAGCTACCTGATGACAGGCACACCATCCACAAGTTACCTGATCACAAACTAACCATCACCCACATGCTACCTGATTACAAGCACACCACCCACAAGTTACCGGACCACAAGCACACCACCACCCACATGCAAAAATACCTCGGATCAGCACAGGGCGCACGAAGCCCACTCACCGTTACCGGATCACAAACGCACCACTCGCATGCAAACGATCTCGGAACACGACGGAGACGACAGTTGAATACGAAATGCACTGTACCAAACACACGTCACACTAGCAGCCAGTCCTACACCAGTGCAGCGCAAACAGCATTCCCGTCACACTTGCCAACATGCCCCATATACTCACCCCTCTGTACTAGACCTGATATTCACTTTCCTCTCTTCTAATGGCCTCTTACTAGTCTTGTAAATTTCCCACAAAAAAAAACTTTCCCAAAAACACAAGCAGGGAACCGCAACAACACAACGCATGATTCAAGAACGCCAAGAAGGCAATGGAGCCCAAAAATTCACCAAGCTGAAATATTTCCAAGAAGCTACGACGGAAAAGCTGTAACAGCAACCAACCTTAAAACTTTTCCCAGTGCTGCCGAAGATGAACATTTGTGCCGCCTGCCAACCCGGTGGGTGTCTCTAAGACTGTGACTATTTAGCAATGAACAAAATCTCAAATATGCCATTCATTTTATGACATATGATTGTATCTCTGTTTCAGTGACTCATGTTTGAATAAATGAGATGAACGTTCTGAACCACGAGGAATGGCTGCATGCTTCTGCTCTGTGGATAACCTGCCCATGCTGAAGACAACGCCGTTCCCTCAGCTTTTTCTGCTACTATGGTAAGCGATTGCATCATGATGAGTACCCGATGAACTTAGTGGAAAACTCTGCTAAGATTAATTGCATCAGTCGATTGAGCCATTAGTATAAATTAATTATTAAGGATTCAGTATTATGCATGATGTACGAATGGGCGCTGTATGACCAACGCAGTCGATGCGCCCGAAAGCCCAAATAACCAACCAACCAGCATGATGTACTAATGCTTAGCAGAATGCTTAAGATGATGTATGTTGTACTAATTATTCGTGTAATTCTGAAGAATGAACGTTGGGTACTATTTGCCGGCAGAATACCAGGTACGACGTATTCTGTACTAATTGTTAGTATGATTATGACATTGTGAAGTGTTATGTATTAATGGTTAGTAGAATGCTGATGTATCATGCTTGTTGATGTATGCGGTCACAAGATGCCGCTATAAGACTACCGACGGTAGCGTTATAGCCAACGGTGATGCCTGTGATGTCGTGTTATTCTACATCACTACATACATATTGGATGTCATGGCCCCAATGCAGATCGCTACCAAATTGTCTTGGAGCAGGTACCGATGTGTGCGGAAAATGGTGCGTAAAGTATGGAACCACTTCTGGCACTCGTTTTTGGAATACATCGTCGGGAAGACGTGTGCCGTCCTAATTGGCCTATATCCCTATCAAGTGCCGACTTAGTTGAAACTGAAAAGGACATATGATATGCCGTGATCACACACACCCATCCTTGTAGGCAGAAAATTTTTAATTATCATTACCTGAAGCTGTAGATTGCCAATTATCACTCGGTAGCTTCGTAAACGAACAGGGCACAGTTCCATATTCATTAACCTCCGCCGGAACCGTCCCGGCGCCAATCCACCCGACTCGATGGTCTTGAGTTCGCCATCGAGCTAAGCCTGTTCCAATGGTTCCAGCGGAAACCGATGTGCTGGAGGCGCCGCTCATTACGCAATGCGCCGCTACAGTGCCACGGGTCCTACATCTGAGGAGCTGCTCACGACTGCGCAGCTCCACACGACAGTGAACGGGTCCTACATATGAGGAGCTGCTCACGACTGCGCAGCTCCACACGACAGTGAACGGGTCCTACATCTGAGGAGCTGCTCACGACTGCGCAGCTCCACACGACAGTGAACGGGTCCTACATCTGAGGAGCTGCTCACGACTGCGCAGCTCCACACGACAGTGAACGGGTCCTACATCTGAGGAGCTGCTCACGACTGCGCAGCTCCACACGACAGTGAACGGGTCCTACATCTGAGGAGCTGCTCACGACTGCGCAGCTCCACACGACAGTGAACGGGTCCTACATATGAGGAGCTGCTCACGACTGCGCAGCTTGACCAGACTGACAGCCATGGGGCACCAGGACATGCTGAAAGCTCCTGAAGCCCGTCTGTGACCTCCTGAGACGTTCGTGCAGTGCCGCCGGCTCTACTCGAAGGCTTATGTCCGGGATGTGCCGTCTCGAGATGTATGTGCGGTGTCGAGATCCCCGGTAATGCAGGGATACTGGCCCTCTCCAGATACTTCTGCCCGGGATGTGCGGTCGCGAGACTATCCCCGCCAAAGCAGTGCTGCCGGAACTCCTCAGAGCTTCTGTCCGGGATGTGCGGTCTCGGGACTGTCCCCGGCAATGCAGTAGTGTCGACTCTCCTCAGAGGTTTCTGTCCAGGATGTGCGGTCGCGAGACAATCCACCGGCAATCGTGTCTGAACCCGCTATACGGGACGGCCTGGCTCCGCTGGGCCTCCTTGGAGCGACTCTGGTGTCAGTCGTATGACGCGTGCTGTTGAATGGGCATGATCTGGACGTACATTGGCGTCCGTGTCAGTGCCTTTGTGAGCATGGGCCCCAGTTCCCACTTCAGAGATGCACTACTCCGTTCAACTGCTGGCACGCGGGAGCGTATATCGTGTGCTGCTCCGCATGCTGTCGATACGGATGACACCTTTTTACAATTACATGTCAACGATGTCACGTGCTTGTTCTGAGTCAAAACGCTTACAGTGGAAGAATGGGAAACATGACGAGATTTCCGTGACATTATTGTTGAATATTCTGGGTGTCAATGTCATCAGCTTTTGCACAGTACTTTCCCTCCCTGCGAAACCTGGCGGCAGAGGTTAAAAAAGTCATCGTTCTGCCGTTTATTCCGCTGACACAAATAGGCCCAGAGGAGACACAATAGCCAGTGCTGGCACTGTTAATATACCTACCTATGCACCCACTCTCATTCTCTCGCCTCACTCAGAAAACACTGATAAAAGTGATAAAAATGAGCAAAACAAGTAAAGAATATTAAAAAAACACTTCTGCACCTTGTCCTTTTTGTCGCATGAATGTTGGCGGAAACTAAGACAAGGATCTTGGCGAACGTTACGCTTACCGTCCAAACCGACGCGCCATTGCGTTAGCATGCGGCGCCTCCGTGACCGCCGGTGTCCCACCGGTGACAAAATGAGACACTCAGGAATGTTGTCGAATTTTGGTAGTGAGCTTGGAAAATGTGCTGCTGGCCCAAATTTTGTAGC
Organism: Imbricaverruca yamaguchii; assembly: GCA_034440575.1. Lineage (NCBI taxonomy): Eukaryota > Metazoa > Arthropoda > Thecostraca > Neoverrucidae > Imbricaverruca > Imbricaverruca yamaguchii. Next base: position 211,957 of record JAOTOL010001149.1, on the reverse strand, counting down.
GCCGGCGGAGATGGAAGCTCTCTTCTAAGCCACTGAGAATCGAGCGCATTGGGTGCTTGAGTTTTGCTTCGAAGGACGCGTTCTGTTTGGTCTCGTCTGCCTCGTCACGGTAACAGTTGCCTATCAAGTTCCTGCAACAGATACCTACCTAGGTGGTAGTATGTGATTAAACTATCCGTTCAGGAGCCGATTTTTGCAGAGATATAATCCTGAGAGAAGACTATGCATGCCAAGTATGCCTGAATCTACTGGCGTGGGCTCAGATGAGCCTTCACAAGAAAGCACGGGGATAGAAAAGCCAGCAAAGAGAGCAAGACCTTCAACTTCAAACTGGCTCTCAAAGCAGATTGTGCAGTGTGGTGAAGAATCCAAGGATGGTGGTGTGTGTAAATTCAGTGGTGAAAGAATAAACCTGAAGCGCCACTGTATCATAGCATCCATAGGCTAAAGAGCCATATAAAATCCGCAATGATTTATTCGGTGTTGGAGGAAGGTGGAGACGGGCATGGAAAATTGCAGGTGAGTCTAGCAAATAAGGTTAAAGGATTTAAATCTTCAGTTCATTTATACAATTATGCTAGTACTGGATCTACCATGCCAAATTCTGGTAGGAAATTGCCCTGAGCTCTCACCAAGAAGAAGAAGTGTCCAGGCAGTCATTTTGGGGGACATGCTGGTGCATTTTTCCTTATTCATCCCCCTGAAATGCCTATGATTGTTTACTATGAACAATAGTATGTAAAAGATCATTCTGCATCGAATGATATTTGCCCTATCAAAACCTGCTCATAAACAAGAGCAGTGGATGAAAAAAAAATCAAAATTTTGATACTTTTGCCTCCCCTGCCACATGGAAAATTTCATTTTTTTACATTTTCAGGCTTCAAAATGTAGCTTATGCTGAGACAAATCAAATGCCATCTGCCCCATCCAAATCAGTTGGAAACATTGTATTAGAGCAGGGTGTTTCTGAAGCCCCCACCAGAAACAGCCTCGTAGAGCCCACCAGAAATAGTACGAAGTAATTTGCTTACATAGATACCATACCTGGCCACAACATCGAGGTATCTCATGCATGCCAACTTATTATTATTAGTATTAAATATCATCAGGTTGCTCAACACTACCCACATGCACCATTTCTGATGTGTGACTATTCTCTAACCTTCGTCATACTTCCAAGTTAATATAGTAGGTACTATTTAGGCATTCATAACTATTGATCCTTCTACGCTTAATCAATATATTTTTGAACTGGTAACACAGAAATAAACAAGCATCTAGCAGAGCACCCCCACCCCTCCCAGCTATTGAATTGGCAGGTTCTAGTAGGGACACAGAAATGGCATTAGTTTGGAAGCAGTTTGTGCAAAGCAGCTGAAAGTTTTCAACCTCATGTTCGTGACGCTCCCCCCCCCCCCTCCATTTTTAGGAAAAATATCACCGGATTAGGTCTGTTTGTACCTTGGTGTGCGTCTCACGGTACGAACAATTCTGCTATTATCAACTTTAGCTGATATAGATGGTGCAGCATGGAAAATAAGGAGGGGGTGGGGGCTGCTTGTGAAGTAGACACCCACGGTACCCCGCCTCCCTACGCCCATCGACGAACAAAAACTCAGATGCACGCCCGTTTTCCACGAAATGGTTACTGGCTGCCAATGGGGAATGGAGCCTTCCTTGTGCGTTTGACGTAAAGAAATGAGACACATTTGAGTTCCTGAAATTGTCCGGTGACACAACCGATACTTTTTTACCTCTGCCTGGCGGTTGTTGGCGCTCGGTGTTGGTCTTGATCGCTCAACTACATGCGTGCTACAGCAGTACTCCCCAGTGATAGTGGGCAGTGTGGATCCTTACCGTAGCCGGGCAATGCTTTCAGCCCAGTCCCGATCAGGTCAATCGTGTGGGGAAGTTCCTCTAGACCAGTGAAAAGTCAGTAAAACTACCGCGTCGCCAAAACGACGTTCCGACGTTCAAACTTCAGCACTAAAAATTGCTCTTTATTCTGGGCAATTTTGACACGGCGTAAGTACTCGAACTGCTCCAGCAAATGAACGGATGGAATGCGACCGTATTGCCAACAAATGACAGATACTAGCAGCAACTTATACGCGCGGCTGCCAGCACCACAAAGCAACGAATTCGACCTGTTATCGCGTTCCGACCGTCCCGCCGCCTGCCTGTAGCTGACTGTCGGCGGCCATCGGGGAACCCGCACGCCCGACAGCTAGCTCCACCTTGTGGCGGGCGCGATTGGCTGGCGCCTAGCGATTAACTCTGTACTGTGGGCCGTAACCCACGCTCCGGACTTCGCACCATACGGAAGCAGGGCCAGCTCCAATCGTCTTATGTTCCGTTGCAAGACACAACACACGATAAAATGTGTTATGAGCGCTGCATTACCACTCCAGTTGATGCGCCCTAAAGCCCTAATAACTAACTAACGATGAAGTTCGCCCGGTCGTCGCCGCGGCGGCTTCGTGGTTCATTTGACAATTTAATTGCATTCTTTAGCGATGGGGCAGAAAGGTGTAATTTTATCTAACTGTTACCCCGTTTACATGAGCAGGCCAGCCTTAACCCTCTCCGGTCTCTCCGGCCAGATCATTACACCCCGTCTCGGGGGAGGGGGGTGATAGGAAATCCCCTCAACTAATAAAACTAAGCGTCGCACGAAAACGAAAGTTGTGTCGTCGAAAAGCGCTCGACAAGTCGGGTCGGACACCTTCCCCCAAAAAGATTCCCCCAAAAGTGACATCACTAGGGGCCTAGATTTTCGCAACTTACATAATTTGTTTTGCTCTGGTGAGTTTATTTTGTGAATATTTGAGAGAGAAAAAAAAAACATTTGGAACCAGAAAAGGACAATGAACGTCGACCAGGGGTCATACAATTTTTTGGCTATCAAAATTACAATTATTTTTTAATTTCATAATTTTGAGTTTTTAAGTGTTATTTAATTTTCCTTTTCTAATGGATAGAACAGACCGAATAAAAAGATGTTCGGAGTCAACTTGCTCTAATAAAAAATGTTTACTTTAGCCAGAATCTTAGATTGGAACTCTAATAACAGAAATTAGCAACACCGATATTAAAAAATGAAGATTTTATCTCGTACATTTTGTTGCCTCCTAAAGATAAGCAAGCGGTGAAAGTTTCACCAACATATTTGTATCCGTTAAAGCGTGACGACCGGTTTTACTTTTTTGGGGATGACCTCACTTGACCTATGCTAACTCGTTGACCCAAGATGACCTGACTTCAAAAGTTTGACATAGCATGCCAAATTGATGTGGGAAAAGGCATGCCAAATTCCGGCGCGCTAGCGCCCCCCCCCCCCCTTCTTTCGATATCCGTGAAAACCCGGAGGGGCAGTTGAAGACCCCCGAGGCAGTGCGTGTTAACAAGCACCTTGGAAGGGAGGCGAAATCCGCCTACCTCTCCGGTTTGCCGTGTGTAGCTATAGGTTGTACCGGTCGATATACGTCATTCTTTGCGTTCCTACTCAAAATGACCGGTACGTAGTTTAAAGCAAGAAAAAATCGGAAATCTGTCGACATTTTTTTAGATAGGGGCCGTTAAAGTCAAAACAATTTGAAGCCAGACTAAACCGCAAAAATCGGCGCTGGTGCGCTTCCCGTATATTGGCAAAAGGGAATTGTTCTTGGCAACACTAGCTATTATTATGTTTTTATTATGCTATTAGCACTTATTAGGTATTATTAGCTATTATTATGCTATATAGTTTCAAAGCCATGTTAGGTCACCGATGTCAAATCAGGTCAAGTTCATGACAGGTTAATGGAGCCAAACGTAGTCAACTGGAATGTTATCATAAATGCAAATGACTGTCATGCCATTGATTTCACTTTGCATGCTACTCCTTACACATCCTGAAAACTTCTGTTTGCCATTGCGTACCTAAGCGTTTCCATGCTTTATTTATGTACTTCATTACTTGCTTTGCGAAATAGATTGGGACGAGCCACCCGACGGAGTAGTCGGGCGGGCGGCACGGTTCCGGTGACTGGAGCAGGTAATGACCGGATGAAGTGCAGTTATATTGGTGACCAGAGGCCAAATGCCGAGTCTATCGTCTGCCTTGCATCATTAGTAATGTCAAAAACATCATTGATGCCAACTTTGGAGAATGTAAACACAATCACAGCGATCCAGAACAATGACAAGCCAAGTCACGCAGAATATAATTTTGAAATATTTTACCTCATTTGACCTTGAAGATATTGACCTAAACTCATGATATGTGCATACAATAGAGTCCATTACCGTACCCATTCACCCTGCAAATATCGTTGCTCCAGCATTGATAGGGGCCGAGATCTTATGGGGACGGTATCTAGCCCCCCCTCTCCAAAGCGCGTAGTTTTCAGAGGCCATCCAGGGCGCGTGTTAATCGGAAATTTTCTATCCGGTCGATTCGCAAAAATTCCGATCACGTGGCCCGTTTACAATAGCCAGGCAGCCACCTAATCGGATTTTTTTTTATTTTGCGGCTGGCTCGATTTGGTGAAAAGTTCCGAATATGTGGCGCTTTTTTGCGCTTCTGACAAACCAGTTTCAAGCAACGGCGCATACATGTTTGATATTTGAGATAGATGCGGAAATGGAACAAGATTGCACGTGGTCCAAGCTGCATTCATGGTTTGTATTTGTGGTCAACACCTAGTTGAATGCCAGAGGAGCTTTACAGTATTCGTGGAAGGTACGACGGAAGGAACCGCAAATCTGTATTATCAGCCTTCAGACACTTGCTCAGGAGAAGGCTGCACCTCATGAATCGCCTGGTGGATCTTCAGCTCTCTCATAGTCAGCTGCTGTATGGGGGAAGAAGGTGACGTCTGCCAAGTATCCGCAAACTGTGGTTCCATCAAGAAGTGATGCAGGTTGGTAAAGACATTGTATGCTTACCTACAATTCTGCCCATTTACCGTAAATATATAGAACTGCACTGGGGAAACTTTTGGCTTAAAGGTGTCTTCTGTTTGGTTTTTTATGTGATTTCAATGCATTTGATGTTCAGTTGGTGGATGAGAACATCTTTAGAGATATGCAATTCAAGTTGAAATACGTATATTTCAAGTTGGTACATAAAGAACTTTAAGACAATACTTACTAAGAAAGGAAACTTTACCAAGAAAAGAACATTAGGGCTCTAGTTGTTCATGTTTGGCGCTACTCACAAAATTCCACCCACCGAAGCGTACATTTATGTTAAGGATTTCGAATGTTTTCCTGCGCAAAAACCCGTTTATAAGAGCATTATTTTCACAAGCTTTCCTAATCACGTCTTATTCTAAAGTTTTGCTGCTCATCTAAACGAGGTATATATTATAGTAGCACCACGTATCACCGTCTTTCCGGTCAGAACCTCACACCACGTCTCGCGGAATGGGTCCGTTTATGCTCCCCTCTCTAGTTTCCAAAATATGTATTGCACGGAAACTAAGGTGGTGTCATGGTGTCAAGGTGGTGTACTTGCAGGCACCGCCGCCAGATGGGTGCGTGCGGGGGCGAGGGCGGGGGCGGGGGCTGGATGGCGTACTTACAGGCCAGATGGGTGCGGCATGGGCGACACGCGTGCGCCTGTGACGAGTTGTCAGCTGTACTGAGGGCTGAAAGCGCACTGGAGACTGGAGACAAGTCATTCGCTCGGTATTTGCCGTGGTGGAAGTATTTCCGGGTCGTCGAGTAGGAACACTGTTACACCATGAATTCTGTTATGCAAACGAATGGAGGTCGACAAGCTCGTGGAGCTCGGAGCACGGTATGCAGATGAGGTCAGGTACCTACAGCTGCGACTGAACGCCACAGAGGCAGACAGTGCTTCCGAGTCCACGGTCGATGCACTCTGGCTTATCTTGGGAGACGTCCGCGAGAAATTAAATGGAACAGCTGTGGCCTGCGATGCAATGAAGCTGGCCTGATAGCTCAGAAAACATCACATTTATATTCCACGCATGTGTGCAATTTGGGAAACTAAAACTACCGTTACCTGTGAATATATATATAACCACCCGGGACGGGAAACCCCCGAGACGGAACGGGTTAATATATGCGCACTTGGACATAGTTATATAGATACACACAATATTAAGTTTAAAATAAATCGCCCAATTATTGTGGAAGTTACGCCACCTAGAACTCCCAGTGTAGTTGGGTCACTTCGCGCGACCTGGTGACCTGACCTGAGATGACCCAGAGTTAAAAACGTATGAGGATATGCGGAAAAGACCAATGAACAGCTATGCGAGGTTTAGCCTTGCCAACCCGATTAATTTGGCGGCAAATGAGGAAGACCGGAGGGGGCAGATATCTGCCCCCGCGGACGTGCACGGGTTAAGTTCTGTCAGCGTCTGATACATTGTCCCTCTCCAATCAATGTCTTATGACACTTACAACAGTCTCTTTTTGTGCACGTTCACCTAAGAGGCTTCCCGCGGGAAATATATTTGGCACGTTAGGTGCAACGCAATGGACTCCAAAGGTTGTGCAAATTGTTGTCAAGATTCAAACCAGCCTATGTGTACTCGTCATCTTCCAGGTATACCGTCAACCAAACCGTATATTATCGAGCACACCAGAGTGACATGTGATGCCATGCGATCTATCAACAATGGTCAGGTAATTGCCTGCCGGATAGTTGATGAGAGCCTTTCCGAACATCCATCGGCCAGCACCATCGATAGAAAGCAGCCGGTGCCAATGCTCCATTAATTATGTTTCCTAAGTACACCTCAAGGTCTTGGCATGGAGCGGATGGTTTGCACAGATCCCAACAAGGGGTCACATCTTAGATATCCTTGTCACAAATAGTCCAGCACTTGTTCAACAACATGTTACTCGACTGTCATCAGTGATCACACCGTCATCGGCAATGTGTGGCGCTATCGCAGTCGTCAGTTATCAGTGATCACGCCGCCATCGGCAATGTGTTGCTCAGCAGTCATCAGTCATCAGTGATCACGCCGTCATTGGCAATGTGTTGCTCAGCAGTCATCAGTGATTTCGCCGTCAGCGATAATGTGTTACTCGTTACTCCGAACTCATTAGTGATCACGCCGTCATCGAAATCAGGTTATTTATATCAGCGAAGTATCAGCGACGAATGCGAAGTATCAGCGACGAATAGAAAACTTCTGATGGAGTAAAGCCAAGGTGAACCAAATCAAAGTGAACATGCAGCATTTGACGATAATTTATGTTCCTCATACTCGTAGGCGTTGCCAACACTGGGGTTCCTGGGCCCGGCCTCACCTAGTCTGGGCTTCTGTTTGCTAGTAGCGCTCTTTGTATGCATGTAAGATGCATCATGGCAATCGCGGATGTTGTCATCCTTGCTAGTGGTTAGAAGACATGCTAAACGCAAGCGGCTGGGGTCTTACACATCCAGCTTGAAGATCGTCTCTGGACCTTTTGGTTTGAACCCCAGCTCGACATTGATGACGGTGACGCCCTTGCTGATATTCAACTTCTAGTGGGATCGAAGCCATGTGTGCACACAAAACAAATGCGCCATGATCAAATTTACTTGCAGATAGCTTGTATAATGATGTGTCTATGCTACGACGAAGTTTTGATCACCAATCACATCAGAGCAAAACCGAAGTTTGTGCAGAGAGAAGAAATCCGATTACCGATACTGGGTACACTGCAAATCATTAAAACCCGAGGTAGAAATGAAGTGCCACTAAGCGTCTAACAGCTATATTAGGAAAATAATCAGCGATAAACAACGGAAAAATACCCATCTTCCTCAAAATGAAGATGGAGATTCATCAAAAACAAAATTACCACATTGCATGGGTAGGCAGTGTTGTCAAAAGTGGACTATCGCATGGATGGTCACAACAATTAAATCATTCATATTCAACATTTTCTTCAGTGTTCACCCCGGCAAATTTCACTATTGTCCTAGATCGTCAGTTTTGGTCAGTTTTCAGATTTTCCAAGTATGTCAATAGCTGTCGATGATGTATGCGAACAATTTAGAAACCTAAGCCCCGATAAGACACCAAGTACTGATGGTGTACGTGAAATGTTAAGAAATCCAAGCCCCTAGAATACACATTTCGATGGTGTATGCGAACTGCTAAGACGCTTAAACAGGAGTGTATAATCATATTCAGTTGGGAGGGCTCCAGTCCCCCAACTTGCAGATCAGCCATCCAGTTTGGCAGCCAGCCTCCAAACTACAGTCAAGCCCATGGGAAATTCAAGCAATGCTGCATAAACATGTCCCGTACGACATATTACTCGTGTTCAACCTAGGTAGGTGTAAGACTGCCCATAATTTATAATGAGTGGTGACGATATTTTCGCGGTTCTTCCAAACATTTTTTAGCCTCGGTGGTGCCTGTCCTCGTCCATCAATTGAAATACTGCAACAAACAATCCTAGATTAAGTATTCTCAAATAGCAAATACCGCTCAGCTGACCGGCTGGTGGACAGTCGGAAGTCTGTCCAGTAGCCTCCAACATCACCCTGTCCATTTAACACTGGTCACAATGTAGAGTTTGCTATGGTGGTTATAGGTTGATTCTTTTGGTACTGTTCTTAATCTGTTTTCATCGACGGAAATTCGTAGCAACATATATAAATATCATAAAAGCAATCGTTTAATGCAAGGAAGAATGGCTCTTAAGTCCTCCTGGGTTTTAGACATTGTGTGAGAAGAAATGCACGATCTTCAATATACCGGGAGGTGCTGAGTTTACATCAAAAGTAACGTTATGGATTATACTGTATTACTCAACGTTTTGGCCAGGGGCCATCGTCAGGAGGTATCGTTTCGTCAGGGGCCAACGTTTCGGCCAGGAGGCCATCGTCAGGAGTGACGATGGCCCCTGGCCGAAACGTTGAGTAATATAGTATAATCCCTAACGTTATTTTTTAACTCAGCACCTCCTGGTATATTGAAGGTCGTGTATTTCTTCTCACACAATGTATAAAAGCAATCATTAAATTGGGCATAATGCGAAGCGAAAGGGGAAGAAACCCTTTCGGCACTAAGTATATTATTCATATTCACAAGTAGGATTTCCATTTACCATTTCGTGATTACTTGGTCCCCGATAAGCTAGGTTCATGGAAAACTAGGGAACTGAAAATAGGTATGGAATTAATGTATTTTTCTTCAACATGCAAAAATAATGTGGTCCAAATCCTGGAGGAACATCATATTTGGGGATACCCTAGGTTGATCGACAGAGGGCTGAGCCCCCCCCCCCCACAACTGATCTTTCGATGATCACTTGAGGGGGCACCCATGCACCTAAACACCTCTACAACACCAGGGTCCGATATGACTATGGCAGGAATCATTGAAGAGGGTGCCAGCGAAACCGCTCTGGCAATAGCACTATGGTTCCAGGGTTCCATTGATCAGGAACTTTAACTGATAATTGAAAGTAAACATATGCTGCCCCATATGCAAGACAGTGTACACACAAAATGTTTATAAACACCGCCCGATGTCACGTATCTGCATCTCATTCAAGGCGATTTAACATATTCAATCAAGCATTGTCAAACATCTGGATGAGTACGGCATGTTGACTATCAACACAGGTATCGGAGGCAACGATTTTGGAAAAACACAACTCATTGTCACCATGCACGATCTTACCTGTAGCACGGACCACCTCCACTAGATCGACGCTATATTATTCCATTTTCAAAAGCTTTTAATCAAGTCGCAAAGAACCTCAAATATCATGGTGTCAGGCGGAACTTGTTCAACTGGATCGAGAGTTTCTCTCCAATCGATGTGAGCATGTGGTCCTGGACAGACGCAGTTCAGAAAGGTGACTCTAGACAAACACAGGTTCCGACAGGTCCCATTCCTGCCAGGTATTCCAAGGCAAACACAAGTCCCATTTGGTTTAAGCAAATTAAACGCCTATCCTGTTCTCCAGAAGTGATTTCGAAATGCACACTCCATAATCGGCACCATTATTCATCTCCGAATATGCATACTTTCTAGCCTGCTAGCCACAGTCTCCTACACCTGATTTGTGAACTCCCCATCAGGTTCTACTAACATTGCACACGTGCTCTACCGTTATCTCACTGCAGAAACCTCGCCGATGCACCTCTCGTTCCGGACATATGTGTGGTGTACCTGCCGGGCAATTCCACTGCTCATGTAAATGCTGTTTACCATATTGGCATTGCTGTCTCGCTGTCACATGCGACTCTATGTGCTTTGTGTGCAGACGAAGGTTTTCAGCGAGAGGTGAAGGCTTACCGTTCTTTCATGGTATGAGTGGTCGCGCCCGAATACTCACTAGGATGTGCGAGAAGAATACAGTTGCAAATTATCAGACTGTCTCCGTAAAATATGATGCGAAGTGCATTTATGAAAGCTAGCCTGACTTCGGACGTCAATGTCATTGCCACTTACAGTGATATTTTGCGCATATTGTCGCTTTGCGTATTACCTTCTGGAACTATTTTCCACCACAGGACCACTGGCAGCGATGGCCGCGACCCCCGCGGCCCGTCCTCGACGCCCCACCATTCATAATATGGTGGGGCGCGAAACCAGTCTCTGAATGTAAATGGGCCCCAACGGTAAAGTTACAGGCAGACTTTCAAATTTAAAGCTACAGGCGATGTGTCTGACATGAGTTCCGCCACCATCGTATTTGAGGCTGGCAGGTTTTCTCGATATCGTTTAAGAACATTACGCTTATGGGCGTTCCATGGAAAGAATGGATTTACAACCGTTAATTTCTCCTAAACTATTTCGGTGTGGCAGAGCCGATGTTGACGGCTGCAACTTGACTTTTTGCCGAGCCGCCCCTCGGCGGCCCCACGGATCCTCTGGGCAGCAAACGTCGGCGATTGGCGCGCATCGAGCCATGCCATTATCTCAATAATGCCGGAAAGCTTCAAGTCAAAAGGTTAAAAATGGCACGGTTATATATATATATATATATATATATATATATATATATATATATATATATATATATAAGTAGTCAATGATGGCATCAAAAGGCAGCTAATTTTACGCCAATTTATCCAAGACCATTCGAGATTAATTCGATGATGTAGAACATCTGGTACACAATTTAAAAAAAAACACAATGTGATAATACGAGACAGAAATCCTGGACTTGAGCGCAAAAATGGCAGAATTTGATATCTATAAAAAAAAATTGTCGAGTATGGTATCAGAAGCGAATTGATTACATATCAGTTTATTCGGGACCATTGGACACGAATTCGCTAATGTAGAACATCTCATGTACGATTTATAGTAAAGCAATGTCATAATTCGAAACACAAATCCTGGAATAGAATGCAAAAGAAGCAGGGTTAGATGTCTATAAAAGTTGGCGAGTATGACCTCAGTAGGCAGCTGAATTTATGCCGTTTTTTTTAGACCATTCTGAATTAATTCGGCGATGTAGAACGACTGATGTGCAACTTAGGCGGTACCATGTGATTATTGTGGAACATTCTGGAATTGAGTGAAAAAGTGACAGGGTTAAACCTTCATGGAACTTATTGAAGATGATACAAAAATGTAGCACTTAGCTAAACGTTCGATAGTCGTTTAGATAAGAGCACTGGAAATTGTCAGCACGTCACATAGAAAATGCACGACGCGCTTTTATTACAAGATGCTGAGTGGGCAATTGTTCCCATTTCACTTTGAGTCCAAGGTGAAAGGGTGAAATGATTTGATAATGAAACGAACTTCATATCATCAGAGAGCTTGTTTCAATGTTCAAATATCTACATTGGAAATTACTTTCACCTCCTCTTGAAGCTAGAATATAGCATTAATCGTAGCAAGCCCACTCTGCTGGTATTTCTTCATAAATCCACCACCAGAGCGGCGCCACCGGGGTTATGCCCATTCATGACGCCTAATGCCAACTATTCGCACCTCCGAAGTGCACTACAGCAACAAAGCGGGCAGCTCAGACTGTAATAAACTGCATGCTGGTAATGAATTGATTCAACCCCAGCATTCATCTTTGTTATATTGCAATTAAAATGCAAACAGACGCTTGGAACAAGGCTGGTCTTGGCGTGTTGGTAACATCCAAACCTTAGTGTTTGCCTTTGTCTTTCGGGGAGCTATCACTGTGCTGTTCGTGCATCATACTCGACTGGCAGCGTGGCCATTGCTGCATAGCCTCGCCAAGTTAGCTTGCCACCCTCGCTGGCATCGCATCGCAGACTTAACGCTGTGCTACCTTGAAGATTTGGCCCGCGCTCCTTCTCGGGTGAAGGATTACTAACTCTTCGTCGTTTCAGTAAGTAGGAAATGTTTATTTGGTTGCTATAAAGTTGTGGATGAAGCATATGAGCATCACTTGCCAAAATGCAGGCGCAATAATATCCGCATTTATCAGACAGTTTTTGGGCAACTGGTGACTTCCAGGGAGTTTGAAGGCCATGTTTTGAATACCCGGTGACTTACAGGACATTCAGTCCATGTTCATGTGGAATGTCAGATCTTTTCAGTTTCATGCTGAGTATACACTCAATTGGCTTGACATAAATTTGTGAAATACGAAGTATGAGCTCGTACAACTTCGAAGCTCAATATGCTCCTGGCATCCAGGCCTATGGCTGCCACCCCGAAGAGATGCATTGGGGTTTACAGCTCGCAAGAGAACAGCCGTCCATGCGGATTCGTGATGTCTCCGCGGCTGCCAACTCCGGCGCGGGCGACAGCGACCTTGACCCGACAGCTGCAGGCGTCAGGATTAAAAACTAGGTCAGCCGTGAGGAGAAGTATCTTTACGGACAACCATCGAGCGGCCCGACTTATGCATGCTCAGGAAGTCTTGGGATGCTTAACGAGGAGATCTGGGTAAGGACGAAGTTCTCGGGTGAGAAAACATTTCGTTCAGACATGTCTCGCCGAGTTTATGTCCGCAGGTGCGAAAAACACGAGCACAAAAGGAAACAGGCAAAATTACGACGATGGAGCACATTCACTACTATGGTATGCGTGCCTGTTTCCTTAGACATCTGGTCTGTCATATTTGTTTGTCAGATTTGTCTAATTCGTTTGATTTGTCTGATTTGATAATGCGTCTGCTTTGTCAGCTTTGTCCGATTTGTCTGATTTCGAACTTCTTCCCTCTCTCTCCCTCTCTATCTCGCTCTCTCCCTCTCTCTCCCTCTCTCTCCCTCTCTCTCCCTCTCTCTCTCTCACTCTCTCTCTCTCCCTCTCTCTCTCTCGCTCTCGCTCTCGCTTTCTCTCTCCCCTCTCTCCCTCACGCTCTCTCTACTTGGATTCCTCAAGTGCTAAATATGCGCATACCGTACCAAGGTTTACGTAAGAAACTCTGGCACAAACTCCTACCCATTATTCATGAGAGCAGCCTTCAGCTATCAGCGTACCGGAATATCTCCAAATAACACGAACAAGATCGTATCCACGCCCTTAAAATCTTAAAAACTATTCAATCTAGAAACACTGATTTGGAATGGACATTAGGGATAAAAGGAACTCGCCGCAGTACGCATTTAGTGACTTTAGGTATTCAGGATCAAATGAGGCGAATCGATTGGCCATCGAGCCAAGTCACCGCATCGACGAAACATTCGTGGTGGCCGGGCGACGGCCATTCGGTTGATTTTGTGCTACCACAGTTTCTATATATAACTAATTTGAAAAACTATTTTTGAATGCGATGCATTTTTCAACGCTTAGCCTAGACACACGATCCGATTACGATATCCCTGTCCATCTATGAGATATCGTCAAAAATATGAGGGGTGGCCGGGTGATAATTCTCGCGCGTGATATTCTCGCCTCTCCCATCTGAAGCGAATGATAATCTTGAAAAGCGGGGTCCTACATTCCGACACAAATCATAGAACAGAGCACGCTGAATGTCGGGCTGATACACCTTAGGAGACAGCTTGCGTGTTCAAATGTGTCAAATGGCTGCGCATGAAAACGAATGTGGGCCACCGGAATGCATTCGTATTAACCTGTGATAAGCAAACGTGCTTACCTGCGGTCAGATCGGACAGTCGTCGTAGTCACTACGGTCTACCATGCAAATGCGGCGCGCTGTTAGTACAGCACATGATTGCGATTCACAGGTGCGTGCGTGCTCCTTGGACGGCGAAATCGCCGGACTTGAACCCAATTGAAAATGTTTGGGGGCTCATGGTCACCGATCTGGAGGAGGAGCTGCGCCACCCAGTACGCCAGCTGAGCGCTTACAACCTGTGGGATGACGTCAAGCGGAAATGGGAGGAGCTACGTGAGAGACCTGGCTACTTCCGACAGCTGGCAGCCTCGGTCAGGTCCCGACTGACCGAGTGCGTTCACGAGGCCGATGTGGTCACACGCACTGTTCCTTGTCATATTTCTTATCCTATTAGACAAGGACTATTCCTTGTCCTTGTCGTGGACGAAGAGATATGGCTGCTCTTCGTCCTGCCGCATCTCACGTAAAGAGGGCAGGAATACCTGTCGGTTAACATGGTTTGTGAACCTTTGAAATGCTACATTTTCCTTTAAGTCGTCATTGGTGCGAGCGATGAACATTTTGCGGTATGCACAAGACATTGGCCTGGTGAAACAAAAATCAAGTTGCGCAACCAGGCATGAATAAACGATGAATATGGAGGAACGATGGATGAATCGCTCTTATATTCGCTGCAAGAATTAGCGTGCTGAAAGATCTTGCTTGCGCTGCTATAGGAAAATATGTTCGGCGGACTGGACAGGGAATGGAGGGTGCGTTCTGATTTTCGGCTGACCTTTGATTGACCAAAATCCCCAGGCCCCTCGAAGCCGATGCAAACAACGAGCATGGTTGAAGTACACATTTGACAAATGAAAGGTCCAAAAACGTAAGTGCCGTTCGACTGATCGTCACGCAACGAATAGATAATTAAAACATGAACACATTTTGGTGAAGGGGCACAAATATAAGCAAGCAGCTGTGGTGTAGAATAGTGGTGGTGGACTAGTAGGGAGTCATTGTTTATTGGGTTATGGTGATAATCAAGGAGCATTGTGTGGGCCATGCAATTGACCATATTAAGCTTACCTCCCGATTCTGTAAACTGTCATATTATTTGGAACAAGTGGTACACAAGACGTGAAAGTAACAAATGTTATGATGCCATACCCACAACTGGTTGCTTATTCTACACTTAATGCTACGCATCTATTCCACCTTTTCTTATACCAAGTATTTGTCCGAATAATGCAATAATTGTTAATGTATTAAAATGACTACGCTTCTTGCAAATGTTGTGTGCCGACTGTTGTCTTTGAAAACACCTGCTAGTCACAGGTTATACTTGTCATTCCTAGCAAGATAGACATGCAGAATCCACCTCGGGTTACAATGACGTTGGCATGTTTGTTTTCCAAATCCGAAAGGATTTAGCCGACAACATGTCATCAACTGCGACAAATGTTTGTGTGTTGAAAGCTAGTCTAGCATAGCCATCACGATAAATAGTTTCCACTCCACATATACTGAACACAATGCCAGTGTGCCAAATCCCTTTGAGAGAGAGGTCAAGAGGTACGATTGGTGTTCTGTTGATGATGGTGAACTGCATCATTGTAGGTAAGTTAAATGTGTTGATATGCCAACTGGCATATGATGATATGCCAGCCTTAGAAAGAATGAACGGCTTTTCTCTGGGAAAATTGTACTTTAGATAAATAATGTCTTCTCAGTGCGAAATAAGATCACATCATGCTAATGTGTCCATCAATGCACTTATGGACGAAGACTTCGGAGGGTATGCGCATGTTCATTGTGTAACAGTAATCTCTAAGCGTGGCAATATTTTGGCAGGAACAATTTCAGTCATTATTCCACGACGGACAGAGACAAATCAATCATCTTTTGTTGCATATGGGTAGATACATGTGGAGCCGTCTTAATACTTAATTTTGTTTCGATAGTATTAGAGCGATTCATGCTGATGTATCAGTTATGGTGCTTTAAATGACAGGGAAGGGTGAGGTGAAGTGGAGCGCAGGCGTGGTGAACCATCCCAGTAACTTTCGTCGTGGTCAATATTTTGTTTAACTATGTTCGTGTTATCTGTTATTGGGCGACGTCTTTCCATAGACGTCGCCAAATCGTGCAAGTGCTATGAGTGAAGCAAAGAAACATTAGTGACGGAGGAGTCAGAATAGTGCAATTATCACCAGTAACATGCATGTGAACGAATATGTGGTAAAATACGTGTCAATAGATGGTTACCCTAAGATGACCTGTCACCAAACTCTGGAAATATTTCTGGTTTGCTCTGTTTCAAAGCGCTTCGCTGAATAATATTGTGCCTCTAAAAGATGACCGTGATGATCCCAGCATTCCATGTCCTAACATCAGGTACAGTAGACACAGTACAACCGACTTGTAAGTACGAACTGCACGAAATGCACAAAATGTATAACGAACTGTCCAACACTGCACAGGCATGGCGCACGTGGTACTATTTCTGGGTATCTACATACGATTCGAGTTAGGCGGCAAGGCTCAGCTGCTGAAGAACTACAACCCAGACGTTCTGTTTCACATGATGATGTCAATTGCGGCTACTCTCATCATATTCCATGGCCCAGGTGCCAAAATCTGCTACGATTGCGGCAACTGGAAAACCAGGTATCAAAGTGTGCATGGCAAGTTGCCAACTCTGTGTGCTGATGTATTCGAAGAGTTTGTGCGTGAGTGATTGTGCTGAGTATTCAGTTAAGTGTGAACTGGGAAACAAGGTCGTATGCCGAGATCATCACCGGACCTGGACCAAACTTAGTTCCAGCGTTTGAAGGGCCGAGAACTTGCCTTTGCATACAATACCTGCTCATCAATTGTCGAAAACCTGTCAAGTTTCAACGCGAAAATCATGAACGATTCAGGAGTCACCTCCGAAAAATACCAGGGAGAGGTGGCAGCATGACCCTCCTTCCCACCCCACTCTGTGATGCTTAAGTGAACGTATCACCAGTCAGGCAGATGACATGCGATGATAAGCACATCTCGTCAATAATTCGCTGATCTCGTCTGACGGTGTTCTCTCGGTCCAGTTTCCACATTGTTCTAGTCTGCCGGTAACATAATAGGAAACATTCATCACACCAGACTACACTTATGCTCCTCTAGCCGGAAAGCCCGTCTGTTCCAAGTTCAACATCCTTCAGTCACTGTCTGTCTGTCCTGTGACCATTGCCTTTGCGCCGATCATAACTACTCATGTCTTCAGTATCGTGCATGCAGAGGCGCTGCCAGGATTTTCTGAAAGAGGGCCGTTTCGTTTCATCACATTTCTTTAAAAAATGTGATGAAAAGAAGACACCTTTCGGCGCGCCTAAAATAGCTGCTTTTGCATGATGAAAATCTTATAATATCTTGATTGATCTAGTTTATTTTTGGTGGATAAGGGTAGGCGGTCGGGCCTCTGCCTCCCCTACTGTCTACGCCTATGTGCACATGATGTGACAAAATACATGATATACAAATACCAATGCACATGCACATGGCTGATAGCAGATGCAGATGGCGGTGGGAGACACGATGTTATATGTTCGTCAGGGACCGGTTTCACGCGTGCTTCTACTTCTGGCTGTTGGCGGCACTGCTCGTTTCCATGGTGCCAGTGACGGCTCTCGTACTCTGCGCAATCCACAAGGGTCTCATTGAAAATGCTTTCGTAGCCGGCTTCAGTGAAGCATCTATACGGTACAAGGTGAGTATATAATGTTTGTATGCATGTACGGTGTATGGATCGTACAAAGCATAACTTACGGAACAAGGTGGATGCAAAATATAGTGTCAGGCACGAGATTCACACTGTGATGCAGTGGATCACACTGTATCCCGCTGTATCACACTATGGTACAATATGTTACACTGTATCCCGCTGTATCACACTATGCTACAATATGTTACAGTGTATCACATTGTATCACACTATGTTACAGTATATCACACTGTATCACGTTATGATGCAGTGGGTCACGCTGTATCACGCTGTGTCTCACTATGTTTCAGTGTGTCACACTGTATCACGCCATGTCACACTGCGTCAAAGTATATCACATTTTTAACTATCTCACAGCGTGTCACACTGTGTCACGCTGTGTCATATTATGACACAGTGTGCCGTACTGCATCACGATGTGCCACGTTGTGTCACAGTGTGTCATACTACGTCACACTGTATCACGCTGTGTCATTATGTCACTGCATGTCACTCTGTGGGGGCGGGGATGGCCGAGTGGTTAAGGTGTCGGGCTGGGGTACCAAGGGTCCCGGGTTCGACTCTAGCGCCACTCAGGACATTTCCCAATCCCGCGGCCCACCGGCGAAACAGTGTGGGCGGCGCCATTGGCCGTGAATGTGCATAAAGTGTGTCGTGAACCAACCAATAAACAAATAAATGTCACTCTGTGCCACTGAGTGTCACTCTGTGTCAATCTATGTCAAAGTGAGTCACGCTCTGTCACACTGTGTCACTGTATGTCACTCTGTGCTACAGTGTGTCACATTTTGGCACGGCTCAATTTCTTCCGCGGTTGTCCTGCTTGGCTTATGCCGAATGTGTCCGCTCCGCTCGCACCATGCAGCTCTTTCATGATTTCGTCGCAGTACCTCCCGTGATCTCATGCTTCATATGATGCCTTTCACGCATGTGAGCAAGGCATGTCTTGTGTGCCACTCTCTCCTGCGTCACCAGTTGTGCGACCATATAGCGGGAAAATTCGAGACTGGTATAGTTGACCACTGCTGCTGCAAGGGGTCTATGAACCCTTGTCATAGACCCCTTGACATTTCCTTGACATTTCCTGGTGTGCAATTATCCTTTCCTGCCTGATCCATTCCACCCCCACCCCCTCCATGGCCAGCCGTGAGGGGCCAGGTCCTCCACTGCAGCACCGCCTCCTTCTATGTGACTAGTGGCCAGTTACCAAGCTATATCCTGCCTCACCGGTCATGTACCTGACCTCTGCATGTGTGACTCAGTACTCTCACCTGGGACCCGGCAGTTAAACCCGGTCACTAATGCGCAGCTGGACCAACTCCTCAACCCTCCGCAACGTGTGACTCGGTACTTTGGTCTATGACACGGTTACTAAGGCGCGACTGGTCCGACTCCTCAACCTCCTCACGTGTAACCCGACACTCTCATCCGTGACCCGGCAGCTGGACCCGGTCACCAAGACGCAGCTGGACCGACTCCAGGTGGGCCACCGCTGCTGCGGCGCCAAGGGTTTCGACGACTGGACGCGCATCAGCTGGGTCAACATCGAAGATGTAAAGCCGAGCAAGACATTCGCCAAAAGGTCTCCATCAGGTGTAGAACGTATTGGTTTGTTATTGTTTTCACGACACATCGACCGTTGAGTCATGTAGCGTTGCCAATCTCTCACGCCGATTGGTCGCGGGCGAAGAGTAGCGACAGGTGAGACCCACAACCTCTCGATTGTGAGACGGGCAACTTACCCCTAGGCTCCTCATCCCCGTGTGTAGAACGTATTAGTTGGACAGGCACATAGAGGAGTTGATATAGGGTCACTACTGTGGTATATGTGTTACATGTTCATTCTAGGGATCATTGGAAAATGGCCTATGCTTATAAATACCGGGACGTAAACTATCGTGTTGTATCTCGCTGTTTCGGTGTTATGTGGCGGGCCTCGGTGTCGAGTTCGCCTTCACTTGTGCTATGTCAAATGACAAACGATTCATTCGGCCTTTTGTACAATTTTGCCTGTCCTGTGTTTCGAGACATTACCTGTGTACTCTTTATGCGTGAGTTTTTCCTCTTTATGGTGGCTTTATACTCTGGTATAAATCGGAGAACGTATAGAGGAAGTGCTGAAAACAGGAAAAGTTTAAGAATCACTAAGTTTGACACACCCACCCCCACCAACGTTGTCTTGGCTTGTGTCAGTTCCCACTCACACCAGGCGTTTCGGTGCGTCTATGCAAATATCTCGCACAGGACTGCTGGAAACAGCAAGAATTGATATGCCTGTCATTTTGAGCTGAGTGCCAAATCCTTTCGGGCCCTAAGCCCATACTGCTGCTTCCCCGATTCCTATGCCATTGCATTTGCCTATGCATGTGATATCATTGTCTTTAGTCATTGCATAACAGAACCAATGCAGAGATAAATTAGTATAAATATTGTGGTTAGACTTTCAATGTATCTATCAGATCTCGCAACGTTTCTCCTACCGGAAATGGCACAGATGGTGTGCATATCTTCGAAGTAGACAACAATAGTCCAATTGACGGATAACACAACAAATGGTATATATGCGGATATATAACGGTCGGGTGGATTTCACTGCGATTTTCACATTTGGTGTGCCGGTTCGGCAAACGGATTATGGCGGTGGTTTCGGGTCGCGCAGTTCACGCGCGTACGTGATACGTTCCGGCAAATGGGATCATGTCGACATCAGTTAGCCAGGAGCACGGTGTATACCACAAGTCGCACGAGTACGAAACTTTCTGAAACGCACGCCCGACAAGCAACTGCGTGCTTTTGTGGTCGACGGCCGGGTGCACCGTACCATGCGACCATCAGGCGCGTGCATCTCTTTCACCTGGGCACCACCTAGCTGAGAGCGGCGCGTACTCGAGCTTATCAAATTTGGTGGACTGGTAGGCTGTCACTGGGGCTATCCGGCCATGTGCAATTTGTAGGCTTGGGTGACGCATAGCGCGTAGCATGGATGAAACATAGCGCGTGTCATAGCTCGTGACATTACACGTCCCATAGCGCGTGCCATAGCACGTTCCATAGCGGGTGCTGTAGCACGTCCCATAGCGCGTGCCATAGCGCGTGCCATAGCGCGTGCAATGCGCTCAAGATTCGCACGTCACGCCCGCTTGTTTTTAACATGGGGCTGGTTTTCAAGCGAAAATCACGACCGCCACACATTGGGGCCCGGTTAGACTCACATAGCAGAGAATGGACATGATGTGTAACACCACATGAAAGCCTATGCTCTTGGGTATCCTTCGGGTATAATTTCGGTGTGATCGGGTCGATGTGCTGCACGTGAACGACGCCGGTGTTACGGGAGAACGCGTTGCGCCGAAATCCTCTGTAATCAACTGGCTTAGCGTGTGAAGAGGGAATATTTTTGGCTCTGCTTCAACTGGTATAGCCCGCGGACCAATGAACGGCTCGCCGCGACTCGGACACCACAGTGTAACCACGACCATGCTCGTCAGTGCAAACGTTTTTTTTTTGCTCCACGTGATACGGGCGCACAGGGGAGAGTGTATGTAAAGGCGGCCTTGTATCGTTAGCACGATTGGGCTTGATGCTGGAAAGCTGCTAAAAGTGACGAAACGCCGTCGCTTGCAGTACCCGGCTCCATGTACCAGCTACGCGTTTCCCACTGATCATCGGCAGCCGTCTTGCAACGGGCTCAATAGTGGTGACGCAATCAGGCACATTTCGTGACCCCTAAAAGCGGCTCCATTCCTACTTTATGTCACGGATCATTTTCGAACCAATTGTGTTGCAAACGGATAACCCAAATCCTTCTGACGCTCACAGTATCTTCTTTATATTTATATTTCTTTAATTTTATATTTACATCCCTCTTTTTTATATTTCCTCTGCGACAAGTATTTTGCTCGCAATTGACATCCGTACACGCTTTTAAAAGTGGACATTCCTGTGCCAATAACCGAGCCCAGCACCGGTCGCAGGTAAACTAGCGAGCTAATATATTCGGGTAATTTCATCGCCGCGCCACCCGGTGCCGGTGGCTTCGTGGCCAAGTGCTCAACTTTTGATATTAAGCCGCCCAGCTACTTGTTTCCGGCCAGGTCCCCACATCCCGTACCGGGGGTCGTTATATACTCCCTCTTCCTTTTCTTCATTGGAGCTTGTTTTTCTTCTTGTGGTCGGGGCGGCTGGATGGCGTCTGCTGGGCCTTCCCTGGCGCCCCCTTGTCGAACGTGTGTTCGGACTTATTGTCACTTGAGTTCTGAGATCGCTCGAACTGTTCAGCGATGAGAGTCTTGACGGCTTCCATTCTTGAATACTTGCTCATCCTTTTGGAGGCCATGGTTTGTTTATTGGTTGGTTCACGACACACTTTATGCACATTCACGGCTAATGGCGCCGCCCACACTGTTTCGCCGGTGGGCCGCGGGATTGGGAAATGTCCTGAGTGGCGCTAGAGTCGAACCCGGGACCTTTGATACCCATAGCCCGACACCTTAACCACTCGGCCATCCCCGCCCCTGGAGGCCATGGTCTGTGAATGGAAATTTGTTTTGGGCGTAAAGTAAACCCTTTGACAAATAATCGCTTTCGAGATGTGAGCGGGCTGACTACTTGCTGCACAATGCACGTCGGCATCAATCTTAACGAAGTCGTGGCGAATCGTTTCCAATCGTAGCGCCATCGTGGTAAATCGTGGTCAGCGCCGCAGCGGAATGGGGATGAATCGTGGCGAATCGAAGTTAATCGCATTGCCGCCATAGAGCATCATGGTCAACCGTGGTGCTTTCGCACTAGAATCTTAGTCAAGCCACTATGCACTTGTAGCACACGGTAGCAACTCCTAGCCGATCGTAGTAGAATCTTCCGTCATTATATTGAATCGGCATGAAACTTGGTCGCGATTGAGCACGAATGATCCCGAATCATGATTATATATTCGATGGTCCTACGAGTAGCTAATGCCGATTGGCCTACGACAGCGCTATCATCTCACTGGCGGACCACAATTGACCCCAGAAGTTTCAAACGTTTCAAACATTCGTGGTAATTGCCGATTTTTCCAAGTCGTACACGACTGTTCAAGATTCATGGCGAGTCACTACGATATAATGTCATGATTGAACCACGACTGACTCAATCATAGGCTATCGTTGTCGAATTCGTGAGTGTGACATAACCTTAAGGTACGGCGTTCGAAGTCATTGTGTGGAGCTGGTCGGAGAAAGGGACAAGGTACTGGGATGGGACCCAGAAAGGGGAATATGGAAGGGAAGCACGTTCTGGGGATTTGACTTGGGAATGGGGCTCGGAAATGGAGCCGGAGATATGTGAATTTGTAAAATCGGCCAATCATCGGCACCCGCCGCGCGCCAAGGGCCAGCCATCGTGACAGAAATGGCAAGGGTCGTGGCCCGTGAAACTGGCTTTGCTTCTAACTCCATTACCGTCTTCCTCAGACCCAAATTGAAAAGTGGTAGGCGCACAAAGCCCAAACTGTTGTGATTCCCACGATATCTTAAGGTTTTACCAATCGTGAAGGTTTTTTCCCTGCAATGAAGTTTCCCAGAACCATTACCAAACACTATTTTCGGCCTTCTGAGCCGGCCCATTGCCTCGGTAAATCATCACCGGGTTTGTTCCAGCCAACTTAATCGGTCGGACGTTATGCAGGCTCATGTACTGCCATATCAGTGAAGCTACCGAAGGAGAGATGCTATAGATGAATATGACTTACGCTGTATACGGGGAAATACAGGTGTTTTATTGCATGCACGGAAATGAAGTTAGGAAATTTGACTATATGTAGAATCGTATTAGGTCTCGCCAAGTAAGGTCAGGTCAGGTCAGGTCAGGTCAGGCCAGGTCAGGTTGGGTTAAGTTAGGTTAGGCTAGGTTAGGTTGATGTAAATTAGCCAATTTTGGTCAGTCAGTTCAAATCCGATTGGTAGTGTAATGGCTTAGGTTAGTTTTGAATACCGCAACATTGTATGGTTGGTGTTCATCTAGTACAGAATGTCTCGGGCTAAGTGGCGGTGGCACGAGAGCTGCCTCAAATTTGGATGGGTGAGGGAGAAAAGGTCATTTTGAAGTCGATGTTTCATGCAAGACACATAAGCTGATGTTAACTCGTCCAAAGCTGGGGGCGCTGCCCCTCCCTCGGGGGCCTCGTTTCCGCGCGCTTGTTAGGTAGGATCAACCTTTCTCCGTTCCATAGCCGCTTTGTGATCTTCTAATACGGTAGGCTGATGATGTCCTTTTTAGTAATGCCCCGGCATGTTATTTCATTGTGCTAATGAATCCGAATGAAAGCTAGCATTGTGCTGCAGTGTAGGGGCCCTATGCTATGCAGAGCTTGTTACGGGAGCCATGATCACGCCACCCGATCATGGAACGACAGATCAACGGCCAGGCTTACACCGGGAGTTACTCACCGCCAGTGCACCACAATGGCCATCCCATAGCCATCGTGCTGGTCATACCGGGACAGTTATCAATTCACCCTCTGAGCCAGGGGTCAAATCCAAGAACGTGCAGCGACCAACACTATCTCGTCGACTCCTGCCTTTTCAGAATAGAGGAGGCAAAGGCGGCGCCCTAATAAATGTAGCTACCGGGGGTGGGCGGGGGGGAATGAGGGCATGCAATCAAGGCTCATAAGCTTTTTATTCCCCATGTGCTAAAAGCAAGGAAGCCCTGAATTGCAATCCTTTGTGATGATTTCCAGCTCCTACCGGAGCGCTGAAGGCGAACTGGTGCTGCCGTGGGCGCCGTGGAGCTGCTGCAACGCCAGCATCACCATGGTGTGCGACACGATTTGGGAGTTCATCCCGCATCAGACGTCCAGACGACGGCGCAGGAGCGTGCAGGCGCTCCGGCTGCGCGGCCGGGACACATCGATCGTATCGCCGGCAACCCACAGAAGCGCATCCCGACAGCCGGGAGACTTCACCAGCAGCACGCTGTTGATGGAAAACAGCAGGCGCCCACCGCCGTGGTTAAATATGCTCGCACAAAAGGCGTCGACGAAACACGCGTCAAACACAGACACCCTCGTTCGCAAGGCAAAGCGGACGAGGCGGCGCAGGAGCCCTCAGCCCGTGCGAAGGAAAAGGGCAGAGAGGAAGAGATTGCCGCCGGCATCGAAAAGACATCGCAGACCGCCCAAGCGACCAAAGATCAACAAAATGATCACCTCCAGCGATCTCATGCGACGATTCGAGAAGCTGGATGTGCACGGTCAGGGGCCAATCGGCGCCACCGGAACGGACTCGCCGTTCGAGAAGAAGCTGGACGCGTTGCTGCCCAAGCAGGAGCTGGAGAGCGCCGTGAAGCTGCTGGACGGCTGGTACCAGCCGGCGCGGAGGAGTCGACAGGCGCTGCAGGAGGTCATCTTCCACCGGGTCGGCTGTGGCGTAGCCCTCTCCAGGACTGTGTTCTGGGTCATCGGCATGGGCATGACTACGCTGCTCACCATTTGGGTGTTCCAGGTGAGGTCGGATGAGATGTGCTGGCTGCGTTCTGGGACACATTTAGCTTCTGAGATCGTTTGATGTCCATGGTCTGCAGCCAATGCTGTCGGCTCTAAGAGGTAAACTGGTATGCTCTTCTTAGCACTTTCTTATTCCGATCGAAGTTCTTCAGTTTAACACTCACTAGATGTTGATTTTTTTTCATCCTTTTGCGAACACTTAGGATGATCAGTTAGCTGGTATGACCAACGAAATGTACGCACAAATCATTTTTAGCATTTCAGCATCAAACACACAAATCATAGCGGTGCACACCAGATCGGTTCAATATGCCCTCCCCCCCACTACTACCACCACCACCACCACCACCACCATCACCACCACCACCACCACCACCACCACCACAACCACCACCACCACCACCACCACCACCACCACCACCACCACCACCACCACCACCACCACCACCACCACCACCACCACCACCACCACCACCACCACCACCACCACAACCACCACCACCATCACCACCACCACCACCACCACCACCACCACCACAACCACCACCACCACCACCACCACCACCACCACCACCACTACAAACTGGTCTCATCTTCACGAGCGCAGTCTCATTCGCCAACTGGGCTGGGATAATTTAAACTCCTTCACATAGATAAATCTGAGACTCTGCGCGCCTACACACTGAGCGACGAACCAGGCTCACCTCCCACAAACAAAAGCCTCCGGCTGTCACAGCTCTGCGAGCCGATGCACCCCCGGGCGCCACCCGGAGAGCCGTTGCAGCTGTCAGCTGTAGACGAGCCGACGGCGGCCGGAGAATACCAAGCCGGCCGCGCCAGCCGGCTCGATACGCACGCCAGCCGGCTGGAGGAAATATTCTCTAAGTGATATGAGCTATAACACTTTTGTGTACAGAACACCTCGTGACACGACATAGGTGACAAGCTGATTTGACCGTAATGCTATTTTGTCTTCTTTGTCAGAATACATTCCATCACTTACCACTGGGTGGAAGCAATTGTTATTTCAGTATTCTACTTGCCGGTTGTTTGGTCACAAATTGCCCTACACGTTACCATGTAGTCATATGTGCTCAGCTGAGCGCTATGTTATCCCGTGCTACTTCACTACCCATTGACATTGCTGCGGTGACAAACCTTTGTAAGCTTGATGACTATGCATTGACCTGTGATTTAGCAGCTAATTGCTTATATGATATCGCAATGGTTTGCAAAAAAGGCCTTCGACGGCTGCTTTGGGCTGATGTAGGTAAAAGTTTAGTACAGATGGGTTTGTGACTTTCTAGCCAATTTTCTCACCCACTCTTAGCATATTCGCTCTTGTCCAAGTTAGCACCAAGATACATCGCATTTGCCATATTTATCTCAAGAGCAGGGTCAAAAACTTTATGTTCTTATGCATACTTAATATCCGTGGCAGCTTCAGAGTGGCAAAGGTTGGAAGGGTTCACATGTTAACTCCTGACTACACAGCTGCGTCGAACAGCATAAATAATTGGCATGTTTGCGCAGCATTTTTCCTTCTATTCTCCCTGAATTCGACACGGAGACGATGCTTCTCATCTACGAAGATGCTTATATCGGAATGAAGCATTTTCGACATGCGATTTCGGAATTTATGGGGAGGCGACGTATGTACGTACCATGTGGCAGTATTTCTTTCATCGCTATGCCCTCTTCTGTCCCTTTCGCAGTTTGTAAGGAATGCGGTGTAAATGAAGAGGAAAAATGCATAGTACATACATTATTTCAAGTTGATATTTGAATCAGATGCTGCTGACCTTTTCTGGCAGGAAGTGGCACGCAGACTGTCTATCAGACGTTTACCTCCGTAATACAGCGAAATGAGCAGAAATTAAATGACGCCATGAAAATTAGGATATCATAAATAGTAAAATGTAAGCATCAAAGTACCCGAAATACGTCGATCAGTGTCTTCCCTCAAACTCAATGGCATGCATCAATTCAATCCTTATCCCAAAGCAAAAAAAAAAGAAGCAACCATGCCTTGTGATACCAAAACATGCACTTGCGTCGTGACAACAGCTTGTTATAGTTGTAGTTCCTTCAGTGCAAATCGTAAACTAAAAGTGCAACAACATGACCTCTTGGTCTACATTAGTAATTCGTAAAATTATTGTATGATTGCTTCATTGCACTAATAGTTTCCTCAATGACCACTTACTGGTTATCTCGTAACTGTAGACGCGACAATAAAGATACCACTAAAATATTAGTGGGAACGGATGCAATGATTTGCATGCACTTAACATTGAAATGGTCTTTTAACGGCCCATTGTTTGTCAACATAGCTAGGGAGGTGGAGGTGCCGAATCACGCTGTCCAAAGACAGGGTCAGGCAATCTGCAATTATCCCTCTTTTCACGTTCCCTCTAATTATATACCGGCACTTAGAGAGAAGGTATACAATTTCGCACCTGTACGAATTTGCATCGACGAAACCATTTCGAGGGTCATTTTCAGGCCTAGATTCAGCATTAAACATTACACATATATACTACATTTCGTTTGAACGTGCAAATCTCCAAGCATCATTCCTAGAGTACTCCGTCCCCCTCGTACGACTGTGTGACGAGGCTTAGTCTTAGTCTGTCGCATAGCACACTGAATGCAGGCGCACTAATACATCGGAACAAAGTAAATAGAGTACCACCAAGCAGGTGTATTGTGCGTGCATAGATAGGCAGTAGCGAGAATGACCTAAGACATATCAATCAACGACATCCGTTTTCAGACATTAGCGTTAGATATGTCTGTGACTATAGGCTTGCGAGCGCAATAATGTAGGCTTCCATGGGTAGTAGTAGCATTAGACTGGTGGTTCTGCGAGGCAGCTGCGCGACAGGAAGCCGTGCTACAGGTCTGCACCGGCTGAGCTCTGCAGGTGGCAGGCTGATAACTGGCGCACGGCTGATAATGCTGGTCCGGTCGGCCTTTGTGTCGCAGTGGTGCGCGGCGTGAATAGCACTGGGTCTGCCACAGGTGTCCACTGGTGTTTTTCCGAGTCGGGGAAGTAGGCTGCAGTGATCGATGGAACCCACCGCGCTATCCCGGGCCAATGGTTCCCCGATCGGATGTCACCTCAACCTCTGCTCCCGAGACGGTTGCGGCACCAAAATTTAGTACATTTTGCATGCAACGAATGTGACATATCGCCACCCCATCCAAGACAGTAACGAGAGGCGGTGCACAACGTGAGGAAAGTTTGGGCCTTAATTGGCGTGCCAACAGGAGCCAGATAGTGCGAATTTTTTATCTGCATAGAAGCGTTGAATACTGTTTAATAGTGATGCTCTCTTCGAAAGGTCTAACCTGACTTTCAACATGTTTGCTGATGAGCAAGACATTAAGGTATGACTGCATACGCTTAGATGAAAACATGATGTTTGTTGACCGCCTGACGTTTATCGATGAGAGCAGAGTATTTGTTGAATTTGTCTCGTGCTCTCATCAATTACCAGCATGAGCGGTTTCTCTACCAAGTGTACTGGAAAGACGCATTATGTTTTCCAAACCAGCCGAAAGTGCATTTTGAGAATGCAACAAATTTGCTAGGCTCCTATGTGTAATGGAAATTCCCCTTCATACTTTATAATTGCTGGCTGATGCGCTGTAGCATTTACTAGCTGATCTATTTCATCAAACGTCTGGATTGGCGCCTGCATTGCTGTGACCGCGGTCCTGAGCACGGCCGTGTTACGCAGGCCGAACTGCCTATGTTCACGTGCTTGGCTTCAGTTGATCCTGCTGATGCTGGCCCGGTGGCTGCAAACATCGATGGACCTTGCGTACAACTGGGGAAACCCGAAGATGATGGCGCCCGGCTACCTGCTGAGGAAGTGGCCCTGCTCCAGTGGACCTGTTGCAGATATCGAGCCGCCGGTAATGCAGACGTCTACGCGCTTCCGTGTTGCAATACGTATTTTAGCATACTTGAAGAAAAAAACAGATATCAGATGCTGGCCATTCAGCACAAGTGGATCCAGAAATTCTGGTCCACATTTGTTGCCATATCACCATAGTATGCACAGGAAACATGCGTAGGAGCAGAGGGTCACGGGGGAGGGCTGGTCGCTAATTTGTGGCTTACCTTTTCACTGTGCATTTATAAAAGCTACTGTGCCATTACGGAAATGACGCATCGGGTATTCACAGTCGATCACTCGCAACATGGTCTTTGGGTATTGTCAATCTATCAATCCATGAATCAGCTATGAGATATTTTATGCATGGTGCCGGTATTTGTTGTTATGTGTCCCTTGTCGTTTTCTCCAGTAACCGCTCGATTCACATTGAACAACAATAACAAAGCGAAACTATGCGAGTAGGTACGTTAATTACTCAGATCTTCAGCACTCAAGGTATTCCTGTGGCTTAACCACTGCCAAGGCAGAATCCTGACGACGCCCAAGTTCTGCCCGCACCATTAACTCATGGCGCAGAATTGTTCAACAGTCCGACTGACAACATGCTTCCTCGAACTCAGGACGCAGCTTTCTACGAAGAGGATATAGAAAAGTCGAGTGATGAGGAAGAGGAAGAGCTGGGAGGGAGCCGCCGCTACAGGGTGCCGGGATCTTCATCATCATGGGAGGATTATGATGAAGACGATGATCTTTCGACGACATACAGTGACACTGGGTATGGAGAGGACTCAGTAGGCTATGGGGACTTTGCCGGTGCTCTGGGTGCTATGGCAGGCAGAGGTGGTGGCGGAGGCGGTGGTGGAGGCGGTGGCGGAGGAGGAGATGACGGTGATGACGATGGCGCTGACGACAAAGACGACGATGAGGAAGGCAGCAAAAGTCACGCAAAAAAGTCAAAAGGAAAGCGTCGTAGGAAGGAAAAGAAGAGCAAGAAGAGCAAGAAGAGCAAGAAGGACAAGAAGAGCAAGAAGAGCAAGAAGGACAAGAAGGACAAGAAGGACAAGAAGAGCAAAAAGAGCAAAAAGAGCAAGAAAAGCAAGAAGAGCAAGAAGAGCAAGAAAAGCAAGAAGACCAAGAAGAGGAAAACGAAACGTAGCGATCGGAGTAAAAGAAAAAAGAAAGGAGGAAGAAAAAGGAAGAAGACACATGCGGGAAAGAAAGCAAAGAAAGGGAAACGCAGAAAGAAAGGACGCAAAAAGAGGTAGTGCAAGAAAGGAGGAAGAAGATGAAGCATGAAAGATACAACCAAAAAGAGGGCCAAGTAAGATACATAGAGTGTGTTGTTCCTTGCCATCCCTTACTGCATAAACTTGTGTGCATTATCGATTTTGGATTCCAACCGTTTGTCGTTGCCTGTACACTGCAAATGAATAAATGTGCCCAGAAACATACCTCTGGATCAAAATGCAGTCTTCATGCATCTTGGTAGTATCATCCATTTTTGTATGTACACAGACACAAACACACACACACACACACACATATATATATATATATATATATATATATATATATATATATATATATATATATATATATATATATATATATATATATATATATATATATATATATATATATATATATATATATATATATATATATATATATATATATATATATATGTGTGTGTGTGTGTGTGTGTGTGTGTGTGCATGCATAAAATGGATATGACTGTCAAGAAGATGAAGACTGCATGATAATATTCATAAAGGTCTCGGCTTCATCAGCAACTTTACATCAGCTTGCAAAGACGTTCGCTTTATTGCAAAGCTTCGTCAGTTTCAAGGCTCTTAACAAGCGCCCTTGAGGAGTGGCGAAATCCGCCCACCCCTCCGATTTTTCGTACATACCGCCAGATCTTACCGGTAGATATACGCCGTTGTTTGTGTACCTGCTTAGAAATGACCGGCGCGTTGTTTAAAGCACGAAAAACGAAAATTGGCCCAAAATATTTCGAGTTAGGGATCTTAAAAGTCAAACAATTGTCTCAGCGCCAGACCACAAATATCGGCGCTGATGCGCTTCCCGTATGTTCGCAAAAAGGAAGTGTTCTTTGCAACACTAGCGACTTGTTTGATGCATATCGTTATGCTATATAATTTAAGTCATGTTAGGTCACCGAGCTCAAGGCAGGTCAAGTTCATGGCAGGTTAACCCGTCCCGTCTCGGGGGGTCTTTAACCACCCTCCCCCCTCAGGTTTTTCGCGGATAGCGAACGAACGACTCCCGGCAGCGTGCCCAAATTTGGCGTACCTTTTTCCACATCAATTTGACATGCTGATGCAAAATTGTTAGGTCAGGTCATCTAGGGTCAACGAGTTAGTCAAGGTCAAGTGATGTCACCTCCAAAAAGTTAAACCATTCGTCACGCTTTAACGGATGCAGATATTTTAATGAAACTTTCACCGTTTGCTTATCTTTACGGATGCAACAAAAGTACGAGTTGAGTTTTTCATTTTTTTCGTTTTTGTCTACATATAAATTTTGCGTATTTGCCATATTGCAGTTCAAACACAGGATTCTGTCATTTTTTCAGAAGTATTTGGCATTCGAAGTAAGCATTTTTTAATGGAGCAAGTTGACTTCCAACATTTCTCGGTCTGCTCTACCAATTGGAGAAGGACAATTAAAGAAAACTTGAAAACTCAAAATTTTAAAATAACAAAGTTTTTTTGGGGGGTGGGGGCCGATAAAAAAGTTATAGCCCTGGTCGATTTCGCTGTCCTTTTCTCATTCCAAATATTTTTTATCGCAAATATCGCCCAAAATGAACTCCCCAGAATAAAAAGCATAATGCGAGTCGTGAAAAGTCGTGAAAATCTAGCCCCTGGTGACGTCACTTTTGGGGAAAATTTTGTTTCGGGGTGGACCCGGACCCTATTTGTCGAGAGCGCTTTCCGATGACACCTCTTTCGTTTTCGTGCGATGCTTAGTTTGGATTTTAAGGCGGATCTTCAACCGCCCCCCCCCCCCCGAGACGGAGTGGGAGGACTTGACAGGAAAGACGGCGCGGGTTAATGGAACCAAACTTGGTTAACTGGAGTGTTGTCATAAATGCAAATGACTGTCATGCGATTGATGTCACGTTGCATGCTACTTCCTACACATCCTGAAAACTATTGTTTGTAATTGTGTACCCAAGCGTTTCATTACTTAATTAATGTACTTCACTCCTTTCTTTGCGAAGCCGATTGCGCTGTTAATCACCCGATAAAGTGGTGCTATATAGATGATCGGAGGTCAAGTGCCGTATCTAGCATCTGCATTGAATCATGATTAATGTATAGCACATCATTGACGCCAATTTTGGAGCATTTAAACACAATCATAACGACCCATAAAATGGCAAGCCAAGCCATGCGAAACAAGCATATCTTGATATTTTGAGCTCATTTGACCTCGAAGATATTCACATGAAATTTGCGCACAATAGAATTCACTACCGTACTCATCCACCCTGTAAATTTCGTTTCTCAAGCTGTAACAGAAGCCGAGAACTTAGGGGGCGGAATCCGCCCCCCCCCCCCCTCCAGTGCGCGAAATTTCCATAGGCCCTTATAATTCACAAAGAGAAACTTTGATGCTAGGACCATGTATTCCTCAGCGCTCGGCGGTAACCAGACTGGCCCGGCCCAGCTCACACCCTCCCACCTCAACTCGACACCGCTCCCGGGTTTCAGACACCCCCGATCGCTGATTGGCTCATTCCGCACACGCCCCACCACGCCACGTATCCGGGCGGTCCGTTCCGGTTACGAGGTCGCCGCACTGGCTGACTCATCTGCCGGCATCCTGGGGCTAGTGCCAGTGCCACCTCGCATGTAATACCATGGACACACACATGCTGTCTTCTACTGCCAGCAGTTGATGTCGAAACCGAAAGTACCTTTGCATAGTAGCCTGACTTAGTACCACGCGCCTAACCATGGGGTCGTTAGCTAGCCGTGCCTTTAGATAAGGAGGACCGCATTTCATGATTTCGTGGACATCAAATGGCAGTATTAAGACATATCATGGCCTAGTGGGCGGAGCTTATTGATGTTGGACGGAGCTTCTTTATGTCATGACTTTCACCAAATGATTGTTAAAAATTATTATTCATGGTTTGCCAAGCAAATACGATAAATAAAAATGTGTATCCCGACACCGAAAATACGTGATCAATCAAAGCAATGCCTTGTACCGCATACCGATAAGATGAGCAACAAAGAAAACCTTGTTCAGTTGCAATACTGTTATTTAGTAGTTCTATGGACATGACAGCATATAACTGTAGCATAGCGTGGACATGACTGGACAGAATTGCAGACTAGCATGGACAAATCTGTCAAATTTTTAATGTTCATGGGTGTATGAAGTAATTACGCATAGTTGCAAAACATGAATGATCCAATCTTTGCAACTATGCATTATCAACCTGGCTAAAAAGCGATAGATCAGACTCGATTTCAACTAAGAATATGGTAATTTGCCACACAGAAGACGAGAAGCGGTGTATGTTCAAACTGAGGCCCGCTGCAATCCATGGTTAACCCGCGCAGTCTTTCCGATGAAATCCTCCTACCCATCTCCGTGGGGGGGGTGGTTGAAGACCCCCCTCTAAAATCCAAAATAAGCATCGCACAAAAACGAAAGAGATGTCATCGGAAGGCGCTGGATGAGTAGGGTCCGGGTCCACCGTGGAAAACAATTTTTATCCAAAGTGGCGTCACCAGGGGGGCTAGATTTTCAAGACTTTTCACGACTTACATTATGTTTTTTCCTCTGAGGAGTTAATTTTGTGGATATAGGAAAAAACAAAATTTATTTGGAAAGAGAAAAGGACAGCCATATCGACCAGGGCAATAATTTGTTTGCCCCCCGAAAAAAAATTGATTCTTTTGAAATTTCAAAATTTTTAGTGGTCAAATTTTCTGTAATTTTCCTTTTCCAATGAGTACAGCAGACCGAGAAACACTGTTTGAAGTCAACTTGCTCTAAAAATGCTTACTTTAGCCAGAATCTTCTATTTGAACTGCAAGTAACAAATATGCAAAATTTATATGTAGTCAAAAACGGAAAGAAAATGAAAAATTCAACTCGTACGTTTTGCTGCATCACTAAAGGTAAGCAAACGCTGAAAGTTTCATTAAAATATCTGTATCCGTTAAAGCGTGACGACTGGTTGAACGTGTTTGGAGGTGACCTCACTTAATCCTGACTGACTCGTTGACCCTAGATGACCTGACCTAAACATTTTGAATCAGAATGTCAAATTGATGTGGGAAAAGGTATGCCAAGTTTGGACGCGCTGCCGCACGCCGGTCGTCCGCTATCCGCGAAAAACGAGAGGGGCGGTTGAAGACCCCCCACCCCCGAGACGGGACGGGTTAATGTTCCATTTCTGTGAGCTGGCCAGCGCCAGCGCCCACCCAAGGAACAGTAAGCACGTATCTGCCCAAGCTAGAATTTGGAATACAGGTGAATTTTCAGTCAAGTTTGACATCGGGGCAACGTAGAACAGTTACACCGCCAATGTCAACACGCAACTGACCGGGGCATCGGTGCAACGTAGAACAGTCACACCGCCAATGTCAACACGCAACTGGCCGGGGCATCGGGGCAACGTAGACCGCTGTCAATGCCAACAAAGAACAGACCGGCTGACACCCGTGCTCTGTTCAGATCAGTGAATGCTTAGTTCGAGAGGCATGTCTTCACGGGAGTCTGAGTTAAAAACACATCCTATTGACGGGCCATTACTGTAAGGAATATCGAGGGCCAGCTTCAGAGCTGGAATGTTCTTGAAACCACAAGAGCTAACTAGAGCTAACGCAAGAGGTAACTGGGAAGACCGCCTGACAGCTTGAGAGGGCGAATGGTGGCTATCCGAGCACCCTGAGAGCTCAGGAGAGTCCCTAAGGCTACCGGTGGTGGTGAGGAATAGTGATGGCCAGTTTCAGGGGTAGAATGTCCTTGCTATCCCGAAAGACTGTCGATGTCTGGGGAGGTCCCTCCGCCCGGGGACCACGGGAGCTGCCACTGCTGGGCGCGGTTCCAGGTCCGCCCGGGGACCACGGCAGCTGCCACTGCTGGGCGCGGTTCCAGATCCGCCCGGGGACCACGGCAGCTGCCACTGCTGGGCGCGGTTCCAGGTCCGCCCGGGGACCACGGCAGCTGCCACTGCTGGGCTCAGTTCCAGGTCCGCCAGAGGACCACGGCAGCTGCCACTCCTGGGCTGAGTTCCAGGTCCGCCCGGGGACCACGGCAGCTGCCACTGCTGGGCGCGGTTCCAGGTCCGCCCGGGGACCACGGCAGCTGCCACTGCTGGGTTTAGTTCCAGGTCCGCCAGAGGACCACGGCAGCTGCCACTGCTGGGCGCGGTTCCAGATCCGCCCGGGGACCACGGCAGCTGCCACTGCTGGGCGCGGTTTCAGGTCCGCCAGGGGACCACGGCAGTTGCCACTGCTGGGCGCGGTTTCAGGTCCGCCAGGGGACCACGGCAGCTGCCACTGCTGGGCTCAGTTCCAGGTCCGCCCGGGGACCACGGCAGCTGCCACTGCTGGGCGCTGTTCCAGGTCCACCAGGGGACCACGGCAGCTGCCACTGTTGGGCGCGGTTCCAGGTCCGCCAGGGGACCACGGCAGCCGCCGTCCACCACCCATCTCCGCTACGCCACCACCAAATTGGTGACGTTTCGGCCTGACAGTTACTGGTCTTCGGAAGGGCGCCTTCATGCGCGCAAGCAGGTGGAAACCGTCTGGATCGCCCCGCAGGTGTCTGCGGCGCACCGAAGTTACGCTGCTGTTAAATGACGTAAAAGTGGCACTTAATATTGAGGGCCAACATTACTCCAGGGCTTTACAGCCGCGCCAAATGGTAATTTGATGGCATTTTCCTCGCTCAAATTAGTGGTGCGCCACTGAAAGTGCGCCGTACTGGTCGTGAATCGATTTACTGGGATGCATTCTGGAATGTCGACCACGGCTGGCTGCTGATGGCATCTCGTGGCGCGGGTTAGCAGCTCGGTGAGCACTCAAGACGACATCACCGGACGACCAGTACTAGAAGACGTCGCACCGGTAAGATCTGAGAGAAGTGGTGACGACCTCTACCCCACCCCGTTCTTGTCTCCTTCACCCTCTACCTTACCACCACTGCCTCACCCAAGATACTCTATTTCCTCGCCCCCTCTGCTTTGCCTACCCTATCTCACCATGGTGGGGCTATTGCAGGCCTGCCCTATCCCACACACACATGCTTACGCTCACACTCACACCTCTACAAGTTCGACCCGCGAGCCTCCTCGTCTGCACATCTTCCGTTCTACCCTTCCTGCTATTTCCTCTCTTCTGATCTTCTAGTCTTCACCTACCTCTAGGATCCGACGTTTCCGGCACCTCCGTCTTTGCTACAACCTCGGTCACCTCTCGCCTGATCTCCTGCTACTCTGCCCCTGCTTTGTTGGGGACGAGAGGCCTAGGGGTAAGTTGCTCGTCTCACAATCGAAAGGTTGTGGGTTCGAGTCTCACCTGTCGCCACTCTTCGCCCGCCACCAATCGGCGTGAGCGATTGGCGACGCTACATGACTTAACGGTTGATATGTCGTAAACCAATAACCAACTAGCCAACCCCTCCTTTGTTATAGCCCAGGCGGGTGGTGCCGCTACCCCGGAATACCCCCTCACGACCCATTTCTTTTTTTATAGTTTCCTCTGTTCGACGCTCTTTCGCCCACCTCTGCTAACGTGCTCCCTCTTTGTTTCTTGCTCTAACGTGCACCACTCTGTGTTTATTTGTGTTCTGTTGATCTGTTCTGCCTCACAGCTCCCACTACAGGGCTTCCTTCAAACCCAGTTTTCCCCGTCTGCCTACTGCTCGTGTTGATTGTATGCACATCACCGCGCTCTCGGCAGCCTTCACAAACGTCGCACTCTCCCCAACCTTCACCGAAGCCGCACTCTCCCAGCCTTCCCCAATGCCGCATTCTTCTCAAGCCTATCAACGTCGCACTCCCCCAATCTTCACAAACGCCGCACATTCACCAGCCAACGCAAGCACCCTTTCTCCACGCAATCAACGCCGCACTTCAACCGTCTTTTCAGACATAGACAACGTAACCACATCCACCGGTATGTTCTTCTTCAAAACACCACCCAAAGCAGTAACAAATACATACGCCTTGGCGCACTTCTTATACACTCAAACCATGACATCCACGCGCGCATGCTCTCAACACTGCACAACACTGTTTTGTATATGAGGAACCGCAGCGCCCGCCACCCACACCAGCACTAGCCAGGGGACCATCTGGGCTCCTCAGAATCGCAGGCGCTCAGTAGCCGCTCCTAAGCTGACGTCCGCCGGCGAGGACATCCTGGTCGCCCTCCTGGGCGACTAGGGTGTTGCACCAGCTTACCGGTCGCCAACATCACCACACAAAACACCAAGTACACCACCTCATACTGACAATCAACACCCCCAACCCACCCCCACCAATACCATCACCGTTAGCGTTAGCGTCGGGAATACCAATGGCGTCGGCCAATTAGCTTGCGAGCGTTTCTGACCGCGACAACTGCATCAATTTATTAGAATGTAATTTAGGCATGTGCATAATCTTGGTGCATACTATTCAATGTTTGTGTTCCAATTTGTTCCCACCTAATTGTTTAATGCATTGCATAATGTATATATATTTTGCTTTGCAAAGCATGTAAAATTACTTTTTGCAATTGCCTATGTAGGGATGGCGGCTCTGCCGTCGGTGGGGTGTCGGGGGTGGTGGCGGGTGTGGGTGCGCGGAGTGTTGTGGGGGTGTTTGTGTGCGGGGTGTAAGTGGGGTGGGTGTGTGGGGGGTGAGTGGGGTATGGGTGATAGATGTGTGTGGTGTGTGAAATGTGTTCCTGATGGAGCTTCAACTCGGGGTGAATGGTATGGGTGTCTGAAATGTATTTTAGATAATGCCTAAACTAAACTGGTACTGATTGAACTACTTGAACTAACTTAACTTATTTAGGGTTTGACCTAACTCACTCCTTTGTTGATTGTGGCTATGTCATTGGTGTAATTTGTTGTTTTTCGCGCCAACTCCACCACACATTCCCCAAACCCCGGCCGACGTGGTGTTGGTTTCAGTTGCCGTCCCTAACACGAATTTATATATGTGCGAGGTCAAAGTTTTGGGAACACCATATAGGTAAGTGAGAGTCTTTGGCCAGAATATAATTAATACGTTGCATTGGATAATTGACGAGAATCAACTTTGGTATGAATGACATGTCCCGTGTTGGGACTTTTGGACGCTAGTAATAGTATAATTTGGTGCATTGTACCGCACGAAATAGGTGTCTGTTGAGCCCCAAGCGCCTTCCCGTGATCCTTTTAACGCTACCTACTCACATTCACTCTCCTCATTCACTTCACATTTGTTTGGCCCATTTATGCTCTCCTTATTAATTAATGAATTGCTTGCTCCCCAAATGTAGCTCCCTACCCCCCCCCCCCCTCAGCGGTACACAAACACATATATCGGCAGACCATTGCTCTAATTTTGATGGCACGTTGGCCCAACAAGCAAACCTTTCACTGCCAATCATGGCTGGCCTAGCCATTATTGGAAGCATTCCTCGCCGGGACAAAGTCTTAACTGCAATGAAGGGGCTCGTCGTACTGGCTCCGAGGGCTGATACAAGTGCTCTGGTGTCTTTGACAGACATACCTAGCCTTAAGTTCGATCGATGCAACGCCGGGCCTTATTCGTCGTACATTTGTGTCCAGGTCTGACGTATCCCACGGGCGGGCACGGATCCCTACCACGTTGGGTACGTACCTGGTCGTCGTTATACCCTAGCCGGCCCTACCTTTTTTAGCCTCGGGGCTTATGGCATGCCAAACCCGTCAATGTGTCCCTCGAACTGTCTCCACAAACCGTGCCCACGTGCAGAATTCGGGGGTGGACAAATTACCGGGCAGTGTTTTGGCTATACCCTATAGTCCAGCGCCAGACTTCCTGCGAACGCAATGTGGTGGCCCCTTTATCGGTTCCTCCCACATGCATACCCTGTTCGCCCCCTCACCTGCACCTCTGGATCGCAGAGGCCAGCGTGATTTTGCAGTTAAAGATCCAGAGCAGGTGAACTAATGTCCCGAAGTATCCGTCCATCGCACCCTCTCGCAATCAGGCATTATCCAAACGCACGTCATATATGTAACAATAATATTCTAAACAATTTAGCTGGCTTCAACAGTCCCTACCACCACCCGGAAACGTTCAGTCCATAGGAGGACGGCTCGCAGGTCGACTGTCTCGCTTATAAATTTACTTCATCGTACAAATTAATATGAGGCATATATCCAAACATTCTGTGTGAATCATTCCACCTTGTCGGGAAGTACTCACGGTACTATCTCCGTGTACGGGTCGGCTGTCGATGACCCGGTCAGAGGGAAAAACGCGGCGGACACCCTCATCAGGCACGGTATGGCCGCCATTTCAATTCTGGACGTAAATATCCTCCCGTCCTCGCACCTGGTCGCTGAGGTATTTGCTACGCGGGCACCGTTTCAAGAGGGTCGTAGTTCTGACGTCATCCATTGCTGCTGGTCCCCAAGGAGGGTCTCGGACTCGGCCATTGGCTTTGGACGTCAACGCCCTCTTGTTTATCCAGAAGGTCCCGCCAGTGAACGCGTAGCTGGAGGGCGCCCCAAGAGTTGCTGGATTTTGAATTTTTTGCACCACGGTGAGAAGTTAGGCTATAATATCATTTATTTAGCTCCGGTTAATATGAGGGTCGAATGCTTAGGACGAGGAGAGGGGGAGAGGCAATGATTTTGCACACACATAATACGACGCGTGGCAAAACGGAACGAGAGATAGCCCTTTTCAAGGCCCATCCGTGTCCGAGGACCTGATAATGACGGATATTGCACAAACGCGTATATCAGCGCATGGCATGCGGAATGAGAGATTGCCATTTTTAAGGCCCACCCGTGTACCGGGACCTGATAATGACGGATATTGGGATCCGGTTTGTGGCGAGTATCCCCGCTCGTCAGCCCAAGCTATGCTCGTCGACAGCTTGGCAATCGTTCCCTGTGCCGACCGGTCACTTAAACGTTTCCATCATCAAAGGTAGTATATTTACATGTCTTTACAGGGCCCGACAACAGGGTCGGAGCGCAATCCTATCACACGCATTCTCCATCCCCCCCCCCTTCCAATACATATTTGCCTACCCTGCCCTAAAATCGACGTGCGCGGTCAATGCCACCGTCCGCTCGCACGTCCCTCCCCGGCTAATCACCTAATGAATGACCTGGCCCTTGTGGGTTGGGGCGACGGCGCCGAGCGGGAAGACCCGGTACAGTTTCATTGAGTAGGGTCCATGTAGTAGTCCGAGGATGGAGGGGAGGTGTCGGTCGACGACTCCCACATTTTTGCCGGTGGTTTGGGCGCGTCGTCTCTTTCCTCTCGACTGCCTAGGAGACTCTTGTTCCCCGGAGAGGGTGATAGAAGGTGGGCCAGTTTGGAAGAAGGAAGAAGGAATGGCCGCCCGACGGTACGCACATTTTGGTGGTCGGCTGGCTTCTTCGCCCGCCTCGACTCTGCCCGAGATTACTCCCTTTCCGAGGGAGAGAGGGCGGGGGTTTCCAAGAGCAAGCGCTCCCGAGAGTGTGAGTGTGTCAGCCTGAGCTTGAGCGCGTGAGAGCTTGAGCGCGTGAGAGAGAGAGCGTTTTCTGCCTGTCCGTCAGTTTTCCTTAATTTTCTGTAGCCCCGCATCCTTTTTCTGTAGCCCACTCCCAGGGCTTCGGAGTGAGCTCGCGCTTTTGATTGGTGGAATGTGCCGTTGGCTTTCCCGCCTGAGCCTTCATGGCGTTCTAGAAGGTTCTGGAGGAGCTTGGTCACCGACCTCACGGGTCGATGACCCTTCTGGCGGAAGTGGTCCAGCTGGTGTTTGCACCTCCGGTGGCCTCCGGTACAGCGTGCCGAGCCGTTACTCGCGTTCGCCGCCTGTTGTCGGAACCGCCCGTTTGATCTTTGGGCGCCAGCGCTACTCGCGTTTGCCTTGGCTTTCAGAGCAAATATTTGTAAGGAAAGGGGAAGTTGGCCGGGATCTGGCTGAACGTCTGGCGGACTGTTCGGATGGGAAAAATATACAAATTGTGGTGCCGGAAAAATGTAAGCCTCCTTACACCTATGCCATGCCCATACCAACAACGTGACCACACTCAGCCTCCTTAATGCATTATTTATCCACTGGTCAGGTTTGCGTATGTTATGTCAGCTGATCATTGTGCATGGCTTGATTCCCTACCATTCTCGTGCTGCATCATCTTGTTTTCTGGTATCGATGGCATGCACACTATCGATAAATAAGATGAGACAGGTGAAATATCGTTCTTCGAAGACGTATGGGCACATTTCACTACCGTCATAAATGTCCCCATTGGTATCAAGCATCACTGGATGAGCTTTCGGACCATGGTTTGACAGTCGCTGTAATAATGAGCTAAGCAAGCCTCTTTTCAGCGAAATAAAAAACTTCGGTTCATACAAGTGCATTACATCTGTTGGGTGCCCATAGACCTAGTGGCTAGTCAAACAAGTTATTTCGGCACTCGAACGTTATATCAGGCCCTCCAACACCACCAAGGGGATGAGAAACAACATCCCTGCATGACCCCCACCCCCACCCTCATCCCCACCCATACACCCACCTCTAGTTAAGAACCGCATCTTAGATGCAGCGTCAAAATGGTGTCCAGAAGAAATCGGTTTAAACAGCTGTAGAGCTTAACACTCGCACGTCCGGTGGGACGCGTCAACTTCGCATATCCCGTGGGGGCAGATGTCCCCCGTTGCCCCCCTAAGATCTCTAGAACTATGCTAGCTAGTGACAAACGGAAAACGGCGTTGGATAGCTAGTGAAGGGCTCTATCGAAAGTATTTCTGTCATTTTTTCGCTCAGGTCAACATTCAGATCACTGGGTCATCATAGGTAAAATTCGACCAGATCAGGTAGGACACATATTGTCACATATCTCAGGACCTGTAAGAGATAAAAACAAACGGCGAACGCTATTCGACAATCCTTGAAATGCACTATCGACAATAGGCGGTGTAATTTAAAGTCAGGTCACCCGAAACTCAGGTCAAGGCCATGAAGTCATGACCTCAGGTCAAGGTCATGAGGTCGCCTAGATAGGTCATGCAATGTATCAATCGATACGTCTTGGCGATACAAGCACAATGACGGTAATTTCAGCCTTCTAGCTCAATGAAGTGCGATATAATGCGCAGAAATGTGTAGTGATCTCAGGTGACCTCAGAGACCTTGGTGAGGTCACTGAGCAAAAATGTCAGCGGTAGCATTGAGCATAGCTTCCATCTACATGCCACAACCGTTGTGAGATCATTTCGAGCGCAAATATGTAACTAGGAAACATTTGTATATTTTACCATAGCCCTATAATGAGGAAGCCATGGCCGCGACCTGACCTCAGGTGAATGCTTCGAAAAAAAACTATATATATATATATATATATATATATATATATATATATATATATATATATATATATATATATATGGTTCTTGATGAGATCATGACATGTTATAAGTTTGAAATCAATCGTCCAATTATTGTGGAAGTTATGCCACCTAGAACTCCGAGTACAGTTGGGTCGCTTCGCCTGACCTGGTGACCTGACCTGATATGACCCAGGATTAAACATATATTAGAATATGCGGAAAAGACCAATGAACAGCTATGCGAGGTTTGGCCTTGCTAACGCGATTAGTTTGGCGGCAAAGGAAGAAAATCCGGAGGGGGCAGATATCTGCCCCCGGACGTGCGCGGGTTAAGAGCCGAGCTTGAAGTAGCCTCATCAGCGCCAGTGCGCCTACATCCAGCACCTTACAGGCGCACCCACCTATAAAGCGGCGGTGAGTGTGCAGTTCGGCACACGCAGTTGTGTGCTCGCACGAGACAAATTACAACTGTCCGGCACACACAGATATATGCCGCACGGGACAAATTACAACTGTCCGGCACACACAGAT
The DNA here is from genome assembly GCA_034440575.1 of Imbricaverruca yamaguchii. Taxonomy (NCBI): domain Eukaryota; kingdom Metazoa; phylum Arthropoda; class Thecostraca; family Neoverrucidae; genus Imbricaverruca; species Imbricaverruca yamaguchii. Next base: position 168,713 of record JAOTOL010001149.1, on the reverse strand, counting down.
ATATGCCGCACGGGACAAATTACAACTGTCCGGCACACCATGTATGGCGCACGGGACAAGTTACAACCGTCCGGCACACGCAGATGTGTGCCGCACGTGACAGGTTACAACTATTCCACACACACAGATGTGTGTCCGCATGGGACAGATTACAACTGTCCGACACACACAGACGTGTGTCCACATGGGACAGATTACAACTGTCCGACACACACAGACGTGTGTCCACAAGGGGCAGATTACGACTGTCCCGTACACGCAGACGTGTGCCCGCACAGCACAACGTACAACTGTCCGGGACACATATATGTACCTGTACAGGACAGGTTACAAGTGGCCGCCAGCCCAACCCATTCGGCATCGTTTCATCACACACACACACAGCCGACGTGGCTCCCAGCCACCGTCGGCACCACTGGGACATCATTTCTGCGCCGGTGACGACAGTGCCGGCGGCGCCTGTCCGATGCACCCGGGTCATCTGAGGCTCCACTGCCCACACCGGTTACGTGACCTGACCTTTGTGTTCAACAGGTGTCTGGCACAGAGTATAGCGGGAAGCTCGTGGGGCGAGGCTTCATGAGAGTGCTTAGATATGCGAGCTTGGCAACTCGCACTATTTATGGTTCGTGCTGTTTTGCTTCGTCGTGATGTTCACACCTCTCATCGTCCTAAAGAGCAGGACATTCACACCGCATGAAATCTTAGTTTAGAAAGCATGTTTTGACATTGGCAAAGTAGCATACGATATAGTAATAGATGCAAGCCATTGCACTCTTTTCCAGTTTGATATTTTTTGTTCCGTAGAAAATCTGACCACTGGAAACGCAAGTATTTCATCATAATTACATGGATTCAATAATTACTTCCACAATTAACGCATTCATTGCGTACTAAATGATATGATATATTTATATTGACCGTAGTATGATATTTCAGCTCACAGTGTACTCACATCTTCTTGGAACCTCTGCGGCATTTTTGGAAACGCACAACGGTTCATTTGAAATGGGAAGCAGAGGTGAGTGAAGATGTCATGCTGTCACGTACAGGAAGGTCCAATTAGTGAGCTGGCTGGAAGGCGAGTGAAATTGTCAGGCTGTCACGCACAAGAAGGTCTAATCAGTGAGCTCCCGGCATTAGTGAGCACACTCAGTTTCATTCTTCAGAAGACGATATGGCGTTCATCATTGATACATGGGTGAGAATATATATTTTTGATAATGCCTTTGTTTTTTAGCTTTAAAATTTGATTCGATCTGCTGATGGGTCTCGCTTACGGAACTAGAATGCTAACCGTGCTCATACTAACAGCACACTTGTTGCGCCGACCATGAACCCACTTCACGATTGCGGAATTCCAGTTCTGTCTTGCAATTTCAATCGATAGTCGTGCCAACATAGTCATCGACGATCGCCTATTGCTTCACCTCTGACCTCGTCTGGTTTGTTGCCAACTGGCTATCCCACCTGGAGGCGTTATTAGCAGCATCTGAAACCCCGTTGCACATCAGTTAATTAATTACGAATTGTGATTGGAAACTTCTCTTGTTGCGACGATTTCAGAACGTGAACCTGTCATCACCTACCATTGGTCTGCAACAAATATGTAATCGTTTGCGAAGCTGGGCAAAAGTTTGAGTTCCAGCTCGATTGAAAACCATACGACCTCTCGTCGCATTCCCCCAAAGTTGGAATTCAGCTACCGAATCGGCTGCCTTGCTCAATACTAGACCGGCCTAGCGTACGTGGCGTCATGACCCCATCTGCTGCCTACTGACAAGATCACTGACATGTTGCTGACAAGGTCACTGACATGGCACTGACAAGATTGCTGATATGGTACTGATAAAATTACCGACATGGTACTCACAAGATCACTGACGTGGTACTGATAAGATTGCCAACATGGTGCTGACAAGATTACTGACATGGTACTGACAAGATTACTGACATGGTGCTGACAAGATTACTGACATTGTACTGACAAGATTGCTGACATGGTACTAGCAAAATTATTGACATGATACTGACAAAATTCTGACATGGCACTGGTACGATTACTGACATGGACACCGTCAACATGTAGCCGTATATATTGAGTCGTCATTGACTTTAACAATTTATGGCGTTAACAATTACATTTTAACCTTGATCATGAAATCGCCAAATAACCAAGTCATCTTACTTTATCAACTCAAAGACTGGTGTACAAGTGACGAATCGAATCCAGGAACCATCCCATTCCAAGGAAATCACCTCGTTTAGCCCAACGCGGTCGATGGCGCTGGAATAACAGCATCGCCACGATTGAAATCGGATGGTGTTCTAGATCTCCTGCCTACGCGAGGACGGTCACGGCATTGACATCACTTCAGCACCACGATTCGAAACAGAGGCTCGCTTGGCTTCTCAATCCGAACAGAGTAGCCGGCGTGGCGATCCCTTCTCGGAACACCTCGCATGGAGATGTGTCGAGTGCGCCGTTGGCGTCACATACAACGTACCATCGTGTAGGAAAGCCATAGCAACCGGCCCTGATCAGTTGAGCTCGTGGCGGCTTAGTTCCCAGAGTGGACCCTTGCGGCCGACCTCATTTGCCACCTCATCCGCCGTTCAGCCTTAGCCTCAAATTGCTATCGACCTCACGGAAACTCAGCCTACTTTGTGTCGTTTACGTGAGGCAGTGGTAGTGTAACCTTGTCTTGCAGACGACTAGTGCAGCGAAGGGCTCGCGACAATCGAGTCTGCTGGCGTTCCGGCTGGCGGTATTCCCAATTGTTTCCCGCCATTACTAGGTGACTGTTCCATGCTTCTTTCATTGGAATTTCATGCGTTTGTTCCCTCCACCATTCCAAATGAACTTTTATACGGGATTAAGCAACTGAGAGCATTGATGGGGCACGTTGCTGTTGTCATATCGGTTTGAATCAAGCGGTGCCGGCTACTCAAAACGGAGCACTTATTTTGCACATCCATCTATCTCCAGGCACTATATCAGACACAAGGCACACTACTGTTGCCTTGTGTCTGATATACGCAGCTAGGGTATCAGACGCTCAGCGATGGATGATACCGTGGCTGTCGGATGTCAGCGAACACCTTCAGCACGCTGAGCGATTGTTCGACCCACTTTCAGTTCGGCCGGTTCTGGAACTTTAACTGTCTTCCTTTTATTTTGACAGTGAGACGTCTGTAAACTCTGACGAACTCTCAAGACCATCGCTTCTGAGCGATTTTCAAATTATGTGCGGGAATCGATGAAACTTATGTTTATGTGTACATGTGTAGTTTAAAATCCCGTCACTCTACTTGTTCCGAGCTATTCCAACACACACTTTATATGTTGGCAATCTAACCCCACCGCGGACCACATCCACTCGTCCTGTCATGCCCAACACCCTCACACCATACCCACTCGTCCTGCCCCTCCCCCCCCCAGCACCCTCACACCACACCCTCACACCACACCCTCACACCACACCCTCACACCACACCCTCACACCACACCCTCACACCACACCCTCACACACACCTCACACCACACCCTCACACCACACCCTCACACCACACCCTCACACCACACCCTCACACCACACCCTCACACCACACCCTCACACCACACCCTCACACCACACCCTCACACCACACCCTCACACCACACCCTCACACCACACCCTCACACCACACCCTCACACCACACCCTCACACCA
>JAOTOL010001149.1:0-162500 GCA_034440575.1 Imbricaverruca yamaguchii | reverse complement strand
TGAGGATCTCGGTGGTTAAAGTTGTAGGTTGGTGATGATCTCGACAGGTAAGGCTGTCGGCTGGTGAGGTTCTCGACGATTGAAGCTGGTGAGGAAGAAAGGGAAAGAGGTTGGTTACAACAAGCAAGTTAAAGAAAGGCAGAGAGCACAATTGGCAGAAGGTACAGGGTGTGTGATAGTCAAGTGCATAGCGTTCAAAAATGGTCTGAAAGACGACGCAAAAATCGATAGAGAATACCAAAACCTGTAGCTTAATGCGGCAAAACTACAGCAGTTTTAAAAAGCAGGAAATAGAAAACCTGTGGACCAAATAATATAGGATCCCGAAAATATTCTGGCAAATATTTTGTCAATCGGAGGACAAATTAAGATAGGCTGAAGTTGCATGTGTGTGCACACACATTTGAAGCTGACCATTGTCTTTTCACCAACCCCATGGATACGTCAATGATGAAGGTGCGGTGTCGGTATGCTACTTGATCGATATAGTCCTGGAGTTCAATATGCAAATCCATCGAAATAGTTTGCAATATGTTTATACGTATAAAACAGGTGCCGTATAGAACACGTGCCGTATATTATCTGTATAGAACACGTGCCGAGGTAAAAGAAGCACGAAAGAAATGCATCAGATAATGTCACTGCATGGAATTATGCCTATGAAATGGAGACTGAAAACAGAATATAGTTCACATAATTCTCACAGGTAACTTAAGATTGCACCTTGCTTTAGAGGGTAATAGTGTTTATGATATATGGCAACGTATAAAAATATGATGTTGTTTGAATGAATGTTTTTTGTCTGTTTGATTTTGTGTTGGAGGATATCGGTAGGTTTGTATGTATATCCTGCATGAGTAATCTCTGCACGAGTTTGTTTTCATCAAGTACATGTTCCATCTAACACTCATCTTGTGACACTTTGACATCTTGTGAGAAATTATGTGGGTGTTATTAGCTTGCTAGCTGTCCATGATTTCCCACAGTCAAATCCCTTTCTACTAATTGGCGGTGACCTATCCGCAAGAAGAAAGTAAAACGGATTCAAATTGTATTGGCTGTGCTCACATTACTTGATATATCTTGTGTGCCGCCAGAGACACCATCGCGTTGACAGTCCTGATTTACGGGCAGTTCACCAGGGGAAGCACCGCATTGAGGAACCCGACGAAGGTGCATACAGCTGAGTGGAATGGGCTGCTGTTGCATCTGATATGGTGGCGACAATTTGAACCATAAATCGTCTTAAACACGACGGCTGGCTGTTGCGTGACTGCCCAGCCCTACACCGAGCTGCTCGCTCATCGAGTTCATCTTCCAGGTTGGAACGACGTTGGCTGGAGGGTGGATTAGAACGGCTCCTCAGCCTACTGTGACAGCTGTGCCGTGTTCAACCTGGCATACCCGTATGCTCCACAACAAGCCTTCAGTTGCGTCGTCGCTAACAGAATATGACCGAAGATGAATTCAGTGGCTTGGAATCATGTCTGCCACGTGGTGTGCACCGAACGCTCCGCCATGCATTGCGCGCGGCCAAGCACGAGCTCCCCAGGTGCTCAATGGACAACGACAGGGCGATAAGCCGCCAAGTTCGACAGATATGATCCAATTCCGCGTGCCGTCTCCCTGGCATTGTGCTCGGCGTCAAGGGACCGTTGAGTGGGCGAGAACAGAGAGCCGCCCAGCGCGCCGCGAGGCACTCGTTCGGCGAGCGGCTGCCGTCGGGACAGCTATGCCGGTGATGTACGACTCGGCGTCAGCAGGACGATCGACAGGCAATCGTAAATTGACGGCGCCAGCTGACGTCGGACAAAAGATGGCCGCTCAACTGCTGCAGAGATTTGGAGAGCGCGCGCTGGCGCGGCCGCCCACGTCCGGCTGCGATAGCCTGAGGGCCTGCCGGTGTCGGCGGCGTGGAGCCGGCTAGCATGTCGAACCGTCCGGTCCGGGGGTTACATGAGCGAATAGTCCTGATTCCGGGGTAGATCTACGTAAGCACAAATGTACGGGCGGCAGATGTACGGAAGCAAAAGCAAACAGACAAATACAGAATACTGAATACAGAGTAGATTTGTGACATTGTTTAATACAACGAAGAATGGCTCTTAATTGCTCCTGGGTTTTAGACATTGCGTGAGAAGAAATATACGACCTTCAATATACCAGGAGTTGCTGAGTTTACATCAAAAGTAACGTTAGAGATTATTCTATATTACTCAACGTTTAAACATAGTATAATCCCTAACGTTACTTATGATGTCAACTCAGCACCTCCTGGTATATTCAAGGTCATATATTTCTTCTCACGCAATAGATTTGCGACAACAGGATGCTACTAGGAGCTTATCGTGGATGTAACTGGGTAAGCGAGATGCGAGGTGACGGAGCCAAGTTGCCATAAAGCATGCAGTTCGAAAAATCGCAACCTGCTCCAATAGTGCCGTAGGGCTGTCGTCGACCACACGTGTTCAGTAGGGTGACCTATTTGTCAATTTTTGTTGAAAAGTCATGCTCCATAAGCCTTATGTGGTGCATTTGTGTGCGTTGATTCCGAATATTTTCTCAGCTTTTGTGTTTTTAAAAGCATTAACCGCCATCGGCGATTAAAGTTTCACTTTTGGTAGTTTGTATGTATGTATTTGTGTGTATTTGCGAATTTAACAACACAGTTCCATAAAATGTATTAATATCTGGTTTGATTCAGATCACAGTCAGATGAACATAACACTCCATAAACATGAGCAAAAATGCAAGCAGCAAAACAGCAGTATATAGATGAAACACCGAACACTAACAGTCAATTTAAAGAAACGTCGTTGTTAAACCGTCCCGTCTCGGGGTGTCTTCAACCGCCCACCCCCACCCCCGTCAGATTTTTCGCCGATAGTGGACCAACGGCGCACTTCAGTGCGCCCAAATGTGGCATACCCTTTCCCACATCAATTTGGCATGCTGTTGCAAAATTTTAAAGTCAGGTCATCTAGGGTCAACGAGTTAGTCAAGGTCAAGTGACGTCACCTCGAAAACAAATCAACCAGTCGTCACGCTTTAACGGATACAGATATCTTAATGAAACTTTCAACGTTTGCTTATCTTTAGGGATGTAACAAAACTTACGAGTGGAATTTTTCTCTTTCGTTTCGTTTTTAACTGCATATAAATTTTGCGTATTTGCCAAATCGCAGTTCAAATAGAGGATTCTGGCTAAAGTAAGCATTTTTTTTTATTGGAGCACGTTGACTTCTAACAACGTTTCTCGGTCTGCTCTACCCATTGGAAACAAATCAAAGAATTCTTGAAAACTCAAAATTGTAAACTTTCAAAACAAATTTTTTTTTAGGCAGAAAAATCAAGCACTGGTCCATTTCGCTGTCCTTTTCTCATTACAAATAAATTTTGTTTTTTTCACATATTCCAAAATGACTCACCAGAGCCAAAAACGTAATGTAAGTTGTGAAATGTCGTGAAAATATAGCCACCCTGGTGACGTCACTTTTGGGGAAAGTTATTTTACGCGGTGGACCTAGACCCTACTCGTCGAACGTTTTCCGATGACACCTCTTTCGTTTCGTGCGATGCTTAGTTTGGATTTTAGAGGGGATTACTAACCCCCCCCCCGAGACGGGGTGTGAGGATCTGACCGGAAAGACGGCGCGGGTTAGAAATCACGACGAACTCGCCCCGTGTCCGAAAAGCGGAAGTGACCGGCGGCAGTAGATTACGGGACGAATGCTGCCCGGAGGGAGAAGGCTCTGCGCGACATGCCAAGGCGGAAAGGCGGTGTCTCCATCGCCCTAGCCGCCGTCGCAGGGGTGGAGCGCCGGGAGACGTTCGACTGCCGGCTGAACAGAAAACAGATCACCTCAGGGACGGCGGATCACTCAGAGCTCTAAACACGGCGATGTTGTCGCGGTGGGTGACGAGGTCACGGACACTACGCCAGCCCAGCGTTATCGCTCTCGGCCAGAAGTGGTAACGACGGCGAGCCATAGAGACGATCATGCCACCGATGTTAATCGCCTCCTGAACTCTTCCGATGTGGCATTGGACAGCCCGCCCCAGACGGTGAGAACGTATAGGACGTGTGAGAAGACGTGAGACTGAATCAGGCGTTTGCGTACTTCGGGTGTACGACGGTGTGGGATTTTGTGGGGGCAGAACAAAATTAGGTTGCACTTCTTGACAACGTGGGATATGTACTCATCCTAGGATAGGGTGCGGTCGATGATGACTCCCGGCATCCCCACAAATGGCAGGGGTGTTAGGATGCGACTTCTAATGTTGAGTTGATGGGATATTGCGTTTTTTTAGGGATTTGGCCGTGCCCACAAGGAGCAGTGTCGTTTTAGTGGGGCACACCTTCACAGAGTTGGATGTGAAGTATAAGGAAGGAAGCAAGGATGCAGTTCTACGGAGACTTAGGAGCGGATAATTCATCAGTATGTGCGGAGTCTAGTAGCTGGGTGTCATCGGTATATGATACAAGGCGTCCGTAAGGTACACTGGCAAGCCATTCGTGAAGATGCTAAAGAGCAAGGGACTGACCAAGGATCCCTGGGGAACACCATGGGATAGCGGAAGGGATGATGAGCCCCCCTCACCACCTGTCGCCGGTCGGTGAGGTAGCTATGGGAACCTCGAGTCGATGCCTTACCAATGCAGTTTTTGCAGGACGTCATGGTCCACGCTGCCCAATGCTTTGCTCAGGTCGATGACTACTTGTTCAAATAACATGGATAAAACTGGTAAAATTGAAATTGAACTAACGTTACGGGGGGCACCGCAAGGCCAAGATTTGTGAAGTGGAACAACACGGGCGGCTTTCCACGAAGTAGGAACGCACAAGAGACGACATAATTATTAATGAGATGAAGTGGGTGGGGTTCGAGAATACTGGAGCATTGCAGAGCGCGCCGTGGTACATCATCGACCCAAACCGCTCTCGACGAAGACAGGTCGAGGGTGGCTCTAAATAGTTCAGGCAGGGTCACCGGGTCCAGCCGAAGGCCGGTGGTGGCCCCATAAGGTGGTCGCGGTGGTATGGGGGAGACGCCGCGGCTACCAGCCGCGAGGCCAGCGGCAAAGCGTTGACCCACCCAGACAGTGACGATGAAATTCGTTCGCCACCGTCGCCGCCAGGACCCTCGCAGCCTCTTCCCCTCCCCGGTCGGTTGGAGCGCAAAGAACAGTCCAGCCAAAACGAATCGCACGCGGCACCGAAAAACGTACCGGAGTTAGAAAAGCCGCGACCTGGCACCAAAACAGTTCATCGGGGACCAGAAAATCGAGCCGTGGCTAGGACTTTACATAACTCAGAAGAAGTCACCAAAAATTGCGTCGAGCCCAGTTAACTAGCGTCGAATCCCTCCCCCCCCACACACCCAAACACGGATCCACGCGCCTGGGCCCAAAAGAAAGTCGCGACGGGACACCAAGCGCAAGAAAACTTCTTTTTTTTAATCCGATGTCGCAAAAAATGTGCCGTGCCCCTAACAAAACTTGGCTGGAGGCCTAAAGCACATTCGTAGACAAAGAAAACGGAAAGGTCCAAGAATGAACTACCACCTAGGACCTCAGTTCGGTTGCAAACCTGGGAACGTATGTAACCGAAGAGATGAACCACATCAAACCTCAGCGGTTATCCGGATTTCTTATCCACCAGAAAACGTGGAAAGAAGAGAATTGACCATTTAATCGAATTCAGGATGTGTTATTGTGTCGCTTAAGTCTGAACACGTTTATGGCGTTATGAGGTGCCGTGTGCTACCACATGTCAGCTATTTTGTGCTTAATTGTTGCTCCCCAAGATAAACGCTTACGTTCCATTTCGCACAGGTGCCACATGATGTAGTTGTAGCATTTCGTTTCAAGTGGCGAATATTCTAATGTGCACAATGTGAATTACAGAGATGATTGAGGTGACTGGCCATCTGTGTGTTGGAGTTAGGCTCAATGGGCAATCAACATACAACGTATTTTATGTATAACCTTCTCCCTGCCCTAGTCTGTCAGCTTTGTTCTTGGTCTGCCACACAGCGGATCAAATAATTTTCAACCAGCGATCGCCCGTTTTTCCTCTTTCTCATCCTTCCCAACATCAATCATGGAGACTTATTTTGCCATGGGGCAGCAAGTAAGCTACGCTCTTAGTTTTTTTTTCCTCACCAACATCGGTGACCATTTGCAAGGGGGACATCTTAGTGATGTAAAGTAGTAATTCATGGGAACTAGTGAACACCAGATGTCGAGTTGTGAGGCTGTAATGAACTTGCACTCCTCACACACATGCACATAGCGGAAGTTCAATACATTTTATTTGAATAGTACGAGGTACTAATGGTTTCCATTACACCAGGAACAAAACCTATTATTTAATCCACTAGTCCTGAAGAGTTCCATGTGTAGCGAGAAGTGTGAATTTTAAATTATTTATGCTGCGATGATAGTTGTTTTCCAGTACCACCTGTTGCTGTTAGCCATTAGCCATAGGCGCGCCAAGGGGCCTCACTTCTTCACATAGGGGACCCTTAGTCCTGCCCCCTTGAAGGTTTTGTGTTCACTATTCAAGTTATCGGATTCTCTATAAAAACAGTGCTCAACTATGGTACTTTGCAAAATGTCTGGGTGCGCCCCTGCTGTTGCCCTTGGCCCATCCACTTTTTGAGACCTTCATACGCCCATGGCGTCAATTCGCCTATGTCATTGCTTCATCCCATAACCTCGAAATAAATATTCTTCCGAAGATACCCTACGGTGTACTTCCCACGAATCGTCATAGGTGTCGCTAGTGTTCGGTTTGGAAGGTGGGCACCGCCGCCGCAACGTCTTCTGCTGCTGAATTTTAGTCTGGGAGGATTAAATGGAACAATTTATGCACAAACGTGCTTATGATTATCGGATGCCTTGATTAGTCCGCACAAGTTATCCGATGTTTCATTTGTCTTGACAAATGTAGAGGAACGAATTGAATTTCCCCACTCTTTCTATGCTTATGCCGGCTGCTTGAGACTGGTTGTGTGCATGGCTGTTATTTGTAGTATCTCATATCCATGCATGCTGTATGTTATGTATATATATATAAATATATATATATATATATATATATATATATATATATATATATATATATATATATATATATATAAATATATATATATATATATATATGTATGTATATGTTTTTTTATACGTATGCATATCTGCATATATGTTGCTGTCCGTATCATCCACAAATTAGCAGCCCCTTTCCAATCCCTGCGGGATAATCCTTCAAGCTAGATTCAAGTCTGATCAATTTGCAAGGGTGAAGGTCTAAACACTGTTGGTGGGGCCCAAATCTATTCGCCGAACCTGGTTTGAGCCATCCCGATAATTTGGGATGATGACATCCAACATTATTCATTAATCCCGACAAACTGGCTATTCCTATGGGAAGAATGTCTGGACGGCGACACCGGAGGCCTTGTCTGATCATGTTGACCGCGCCCGCCTCGATCGCCTGGTTCTCGGCACTCAGCATGGCGAGAAGAATGTCTTCAGAATGCGCCATGTAGGCGCTCCCGGCCATGTTGGGCGCTGCATGACCTCTGCAGTCGATGCGCCCTTAAACCCCAATAACCAACCATGCTCTCCGGGACGGTTGCCGGCTCGGTGCCGCTCAGATGCTGCCGCTGCCGGCGCATTTGGTCCGTCAGGCGATGCAATGTGTTCACGACGTCCCACTTGCATTTGACGCCGATGACCGTGGGACCGTAGGCCCACTTCACGTACCGTGCCGGAGTGGACAGCGCGTCAGACGGGCATGAGGCGGACACCTGAGCAGGCGACTCTGTACTGTGTCGTGTGCCTCCTAGCCGTGCAGAGGTTCCCGTGCGTCTTGTGGGCCACACCGTCATCGGCGACAAGGGGTTCCGCACACTGGTACGGGAGCTTGAGAGATCGGAACTCATGCTAGCCTCCACATCTGTCGGCGCAGTAGGGAACTCGTCACAACGCACACGCTCAAACTCCTTCACAGGCAGGGAGTGGACAGATCCAGCAAAATGTACCACCCTCAATATACCAGGAGGTGCTGAGTTTACATCAAAAGTAGCGTTAGGGATTATGCCATATTACTCAACTTTTCGGCCAGGGGCCACCGTCAGGAGGCCCCTGGCCGAAACGTTGAGTAATATAGCATAATCCCTAACACTACTTTTGATGTAAACTCAGCACCTCCTGGTATATTGAAGGTCGTACATTTCGTCTCACGCAATGTCTAAAACCCAGGAGCACTTAAGAGCCATTCTTCGTTCTATTAAACAGATCCTGCAATACAGTTTCCAACTGGACCGAAAAATGCGGTCAGGCCGTCGAGAAGGTGGCAGTGCATGGCACGGCAGCTCGGCTTTGTGACAAAGGGTTACCACCCTACCCAGTGGTCATCCGACCAGCTCCCCCAGCCCGGCCATCCACCCGCCCCGTCACCTCACCACACGGTCGGTACCATCGTCTCCAACAAACGCCACCTATCCAACATCAACGTCACGCTCGTGAAGGAAGTCGTGCAGGTTCTAGGCCGCGTTTGCTGTACCGGTATGCTTACAACCACAGGTAAAATGATCGACGTGGACGTCGTCCATGTTCGTGCATGTTTCCAAATTGTCGTCCATGGGTGCACGTTTATAGATATTTGCTTACGGTGCCAGTTACGTACTATTGCGAGCCACTTTCAAGCGTAGCCGGCCTTTTGGTTTGGTCTTCTCGAGCATCGCAAAACACAGTGCGGCATTGCGAAGCTTCGACTCCACCTCCATGCAATCCTCTCCCACCTACACTTTGTTATCTTCTCACGCACAGCGACCCCGAACGAAGAAAGTACTTGTGATGCCTTTCGGGCGCCAATATCAGCGGCACTCACAGCCTCCGCCAAGTTACCCCGGTCGGGTGGGAGTGGAGTCTCCTATTAGAGACGTATCCGACCATCGAGGTCACTTGCACCTCCTTTAGAACCGATCGGGTTTACAAGCAAGTGCAGGGCAAGTATGCATTTAAGTTACAGGAGTCTTGCGTAATACATAGTGCATGTGAAGTTAAGATGCTGAACAAGGGTGTGGGCTGAAGACATCTCTCAGATGTTTAGAGTCTTAGTTTGCATTACTCCTCCACAAGGTAATTTGTAGATCGGTTGGGGAGGGTTGACAAGAGAGTTGATCTTGCCAGGATGCCGGCATTGGCCTATTCTTGTCGAAAAACAGCGCGGCATCTTGCCAAGCGAGCAAGGAGATAATTGCCGACACCATCCACCACACCGACTACCGCGTGTCGGTCGATAGCGGTAACTAGTAGCAGCATACATTCATGCAGTTATGCGTAAAGTTATCGCGGTTTTTCGCAATTCGGCACATCTACGTCCGTTGTACCTCTGGGTAACTGTATTACGTTGTGAATTGTAAGACAAATCGGCACATGTATGTCTGGTGGTACCTCCTGCTAATAACTTCGCGATATGGTAATTTTTAAAGCAAATTGACTCATCTAAGACAGGTAGCACCGCTAGGTAGCCACTTATTTCGAGTGGAAAAGCGAATCGGCTCATGTACTTCCGACGCCATTCGTGCTTGGCTTACTGTTGGGTGTTTGTACCTGGCTTACTCAACGTTACTGTTGTGTGTTTGTGCAGACATGCAATGCGTGTTGGAGTGCGTGCTGATGTTGTGGTGTCTACACTGTTCCCGATGGTTTGGTGGCGTACAGGTAGCCAAATAGTAAGTGAATGAGTTCCGAGTGTTTATCAAGAAGTTGGTTATTGGGGCTTTAGGGCGCATCGACTACATTGGTCATGTAGTGCCCAGTTTATCACCAAGAAGCGATGAAAGCGAGTGGTCCTTCTTCAGCAGATGATCTTCAGTGGTTGTCTTTGAGCACCAAAGCTACTGCAATCTACAGCTTAGCAGGATGCGATCTATGCCTAATGCGGTGTTGAAGGTGCCGCAACGACGTGCTGCAAAATTTCAACATCTAACTAAGGCCGCGTTAGTCTTGTGCAGCCAGTGCTAAGTCGGGTGAGGATGACTTTCTTTCAGCGATGTGATTGGCATGATGTGTTGCATGTTCCTAGCGTCGATTTGCTGTCGTAAGTGTGGTTGGAGCGGCGAGGTGTGGAGTTATGTTGTGTCCATGTGTTCTGGCGATACTTACGTACTTGGCGTTGTATGAGTGGTTTACAGTCGTCTACCGAATTACCCCTGTTGGAATAAGTGGTCGATGTGACCTATGCCTAATGTGGTGTTGCAGGTGTCGCAGCGACGTGTTAAGGCTTGCTTTGTTCGCCAGTGTGCCTGCTCGTTTCCTGAAATGTTGGCACGACCCTGAATTCAGAGGAATGGAAAATTATTTATGTTACGGACCATGGCTTGTTGGATTCGATCAATGTTGTGAATGACTGGTTTCCATCCTCATGATTAAGGACACGCAAGCCGATTACACCGATGCACCATTTCAATATGCACTTTTAGCAAACGGCAGAGCCGTTTGGACAATGGCGCAATCCTTCCTAATAGCCACGACTTCATTCAGACAGCACATTGCGCGTGGTTCAGAACTTGGGGCACAATCCTGTCTGCAGACAAATCGACTATGGCCATCGTCGCCGCAAACCACCAACTTTTGTTAACATAGACAGCAATATCGAACAAGCGCAAAGAGTACATTTGTACCGAGACCTTAGCTTATCACTGATATGCTGATATCACTGGTATGCGTATCACTGATATACTGATATATGCACATATCACTGACTTCTCGAAGAGACCCGCGAAGCGCTCCAACTTACTCCGTGCACCAGCAAGCACAGCACAGGCGGAGACAGAAACACACTACTGATACTTTATTAGGCAATAATACGACAAATCCTAGAATCTGTGCATCATCATCATCACCGGCAACATCATCTGTGCTACCATTTCGCCGAAACTGAGCACAACGTAATAATTAATTCAAAACAGCCGCCTTAGAACAGACACGGGAGCCATCAGCAACACACCCATAGCCAGTCTTCTAGTAGACCCAGACATGCCTACCATCAGCTCAAGGAGGGCAACAGCTGTGCAGCTACAACATTGAATCAAATCTGATGAAAATCACCCAGCCGAACGGTGTTTCCAGCCTGATAGATACGACAGCTGCCGGCTTGGGCGCAAACGCCCACCATTTAGTTTTCAAATTGCAACGGGTCTTTCAGATCTTAACCTCAACATGCCAGCCACTGCAGCTCCGCCACCCATGGGGGCTTCGGTAGGTAGGGAGGCTCTCTTCGGATGGTCACCTCCTCTCCCCAGACCGAATCCTCGCTACGGCACTGTGGACTGTGGAGGTTGCGGTCCGTCCTGGAATATTTAATCTGTAGAGGTTTTCTCCGCATGGGGACCATCAGCTGCGGAGATTTCCGATCCACGTCGGTGGTTTGAATTTGTTGGGGCTGTAGGCTGTGCTGGTTATGAGTGATGGAGGTTATGCTACGATGTGGTTTCCTCGTAGTATTTTCATCTCGAAGGAGAGATCAGGTGTGTTTAGTTCTCCATATAAGCCAAGGCCCCCATCTCATAGGCCCCCATCTCAAGGCCCCCATCTCAAGGCCCCATCTCAAGGCCCCCATCTCAAGGCCAAGGCCAAGTTCAGGTCCCAATTTCATATGGTGAAAGCGATAAAATTATGTGTGAAGGAGTTTAAAGTAACTCATGAAGAAAGGATAAACACAAACATTTCGCAATGTAATTATATTTCCGTCAAAGGAATGCGACCGAAGCCTCAGCACTCGCTATTGTGTTGAATTTGTTGCATGCCTGCAGGGCTGCTTTATTTTTTTAACTTGTTCCTACGTCCTATGTGTGCTTTATTTCGTAGGTGATGGCTTCATGTCGTTAAATCTGCTCTATTTGCTAGTTTTGATCACTTCGTTCTACTTCTGTTAGCTGCTATTTTGGATTAAAAGGTGCCAATGTGAAAAAAGGCAAATGCTCCACTCTCCTACTGAGAACTCAAAAATTCGCCACGAACATACTGGTGTGAAATATCAATCCATGTAGCATGTCAATGGATGGAAGAGTTAGAAACGCGAAAAAGCCTTCAGAAAGCATATTTTAAATCCACCCTGGTAACGGCATGGATCATTTCTCATTGGCAACAAATACAAAAGTTGCAAAAGTAAAAGTTGCAGGGTATATGCCATTGCAACGCAACAGATGGCAGCTAAAGAGCACCCATGCTCTTTTCAATAAAGACCGGTTCCAATAATTTAATTAAAATCACTGCCGCATAAAACGAGGCTACTCGCATTCTGAACGTAAAGCAGCCTTGGCACAGAAATTGTCCAATCCATGGATTCCGGCTCTTCTGTAAGTTCCGCTGGAAACTATTTGCCGTGTCATTAGACCAATACTCCAGAAGGGTTTAGATGATGAATTGGTACGCAATATCTCTGACATCCTTTGTCTAGACTAGCCGTCTCTGGCTGGAAAGATACTGGTCTGTCGTTCCAATCTGAGTTATAGTTCTGCACTTCATTTTCCATCCATAAAACAGCATTAACGGCCATCACGGTCCTCTTACGGAAAATATGTCTTGGACATGTGGCCATGCATTTAGGCTGGAATGAATTTTTTCCATCTTGATTCTGAGGCTTAAGCAGGTTCGAGTTAACACGCGCACGTCCGGAGGGGGGGGGCAGATATGTGGTTTTTCCTAATTTACCGCCATGCTAATCTAGTTAGCAAGGCCAAACCTCGCGTGGCTGCACAGTAGTCTTCTCCGCATATCGTCATACATTTTTAACCCTGGGTCACCTTAGGTCAGGTCACGAGATCAGGCGAAGTTACCCAACTACACTCGGAGTTCTAGGTGGCATAACTTCCACAATAATTGGGCGCTTGATTTCAAACTTATAGACGTCATGATCTCATCAGAGACCATAATATATATAGGGTTTTTCGTAGCATTGATCTGAGGTCAGGTCGCGGCCATGGCTCTCCCAGTATAGGGCTACGGTAAAATATACAAATGTTTCCTGGTTACATATTTGCTCTCGGAATGATCTCCCAATGGTTATCGCGTGTAGTTAGAAGCTATGTTCAACGCTACCGCTGACCTTTTTGCTCAATGACCTCACCAAGATCATCTGAGGTCGCCTGAGATCACTACACATTTCTGCGCATTTTATCGCACCGCATTGAGCTAGAAGGCTGAAATTACCGTTATTGTGCTTGTTTTGCCAATACGTGTCGATTGACGCATCACATGCCCCCCCCCCCCCCTAGGCTACTTCATGATCTTGACCTGAGGTTATAGTTTCGTTTGACCTGACCTTAAACCGCGCCGTCTTTCCGGTCAGATCCTCACACCCCGTCATACCCCCGGGGGGGGGTAGTAACCCCCTCTAAAATCCAAACTAAGCATTGCACAAAAACGAAATTGGTGTCATCGGAAAGCCCTCGACGAGTAGGGTCCGGGTCCACCCCCAATACAACTTCCACAAATAGTGACGTCACCAGGGGGCTAGATTTTCACGACTTTTCACGACTTACATTATGTTTTTGGCTCTGGTGAGTTCATTTTGGGGGATATATGAGAAGAAAAAAATATTGGAATGAGAACAGGACAGCGATATCGACCAGGGCTATAATTTTTGCCCCCTCCCCCAATGTCGTTTTGAAATTGCAAAATTTTTAGTTTTCAAGTTTTCTTTACTTGTCCTTTTCCAATGGCTAGATAAGACAGATAAACGTTGTTCGAAGTCAACTTTCACTAATATAAAATGCTTACTTTAGCCAGAATTCTTTATTTGAACTGCAATTTGGCAAATACGCAAAATTGATATGTAGTCAAAAACGAAAAACAAATGGAAAATTACACTCGTGCGTCTTGTTGCATTCTTAAAGATAAGCAAACGCTGAAAGTTTCATTAAAATATCTGTATTCGTTAAAGCGTGACGACTGGTTGAACTTTTTATTGGAGGTTTGGAGGTGACCTCACTTGACCTTGACTAACTCGTTGGCCTAGATGACCTGACTTCAAAATTGTTAAACAGCATATCAAATTGATGTGGGAAAAGGTACGCCAAATTTGGGCGCGCTTCCGCGCGCCGTTCGTCCACTATCCGCGAAAAACCTAAGGGGGAGGTTGAAGACCTCCGAGACGGGACGGGTTAAATCACACCACCTATTGTCGATAGCACATTTCAAGGACTGTCGAATAGCTTTCGCCATTTGTTTGTATCTGTTACAGGTCCTGATATATGTGTCAATATCTGAGATTCTCACCCGATCTGGTCGAATTCGACCAATGATGACCCAGTGACCTGAGTATTGACCTGAGCGAAAAAAATGGCAGAAACACTTTCGATAGAGCCTGTCACCAGCTATCCAACGCCGTTTTTCGCTTGTCGCTAGCTAACATAGTTCTAGAGATATTAGGGGGTAGACATCCCCCGGACATGGATGCCTACCCCGGACATGGATACCCACCCCGGACATGCGAAGTGGGCGAGGATCGCCGGACGTGCGAGTGTTCAAACTTCTCGATTGTATCTAGGGTAAGTTTATAGGTCCAATCCACACCTTGGTACTCGTATTTGGCCAGTCGACACAGCTTATTGAACCATAAATTCGGGAATCACCATTGATTAAGATAATTCGTCTCTATGCGTCCATCCTGGCAAGTCTATAAATCAGGTTCAGCATGGCAGCAACCAATCAGCAAACAAAAGGTCATTGGGTGAATACTCAACCATGAGCAAAACTGATGTGAGCTTGTCTATTGCTATTAGCCATTCGTCATAGAAGTTAGCATGTTTACAATGTATTTCGTTAAGCCATGATCATTTCATGATTCATTGAAACAACTAACTGTAGAGAAGGTCGTTCTTGTAGGCGCATGAGTAGTCTAGGGGACCCGCGCGTCGCGATAACTCCGAATACAAAAATGAAATGTTCTCTGCACGATATATTGTGCAGAAGGTATAGCGAATATATGGTGACACTCGCAATGACGTTCTAGGCCGACAGCCGACAGCGATTGATTTCAATTGTAAATTTTTAAGGCCGAAATAAAGTTATTAATTTATAAACGCGACCGACAGCGCGACATGCCCGCGCGGCTCGACAGTCAATACATGTCTGCCGACCGGGGGTGGTTCACCGGGTTTCGGCCACGACCGGAAGACAGGGCACACGTCACGGTTGCTGGGCGTCGCCTGTAAAACGCTGATTCGGGTCCGGCGAGGGCCGGTGACCGCGTTGCCGGCACCGGACGGAAAAGTACAGGCGTGACATATGCGGGGCATGGTAGGTCGGCTGATTTACGGGGTCACAGTATTACAGTTACGGCCTACCTTTACGGTACTATGCTAATATACACATTTCACGGCTCAAACAGTACATTTTTAGTAACCCTGTTACATAACCAATATCCATGGATGACCTTTCCTCGATTATTAGAAGAAAAACAGATACATTTTGTTGCATCCCTAAAGATAAGCGAACGCTGAAAGTTTCACTAAAATATCTGTATCCATTAAAGCGTGATGACTGGTTGAACCTTTTTTAGGTGACCTCACTTGACCTTGACGAATCCGTTGACCCTAGATGACCTGACTTCAAAATTTTGAAACCGCATGCCAAATTGATGTTGGAAAATG
The DNA here is from genome assembly GCA_034440575.1 of Imbricaverruca yamaguchii. Taxonomy (NCBI): domain Eukaryota; kingdom Metazoa; phylum Arthropoda; class Thecostraca; family Neoverrucidae; genus Imbricaverruca; species Imbricaverruca yamaguchii. The sequence continues at coordinate 146,829 of JAOTOL010001149.1, read as the reverse complement.
TATGCCAATTTGTGGCGCGCTGCCATGCGCCGTTCGTTCACTATCCGCGAAAAAACCTGAGGGGGCGGTTGAAGACCAACCCGAAACGGGACGGGTTAATGATGAATAATACGAATTGCACGAAACTAGGTACTGCTGAACTCCCCATGATCCACTGCATCTTGTGCCCAATTCGATATTTTTTCACACATTTGTGTAAATCGTGGGCTCGTGACCTAAGATAGCGTGACCGAGTTTGAGCTTCGAGGCCATCTTTTAAGTTCAGAAGTGACGAGGACTGATTTGTGAAATCCTAGATCGTCAATTGTAAGGGGAAGAGTAATATAAATGTTTTCACTTTATGCAATATACTTCTGCCTCAATGTCAGCATATCAAAAATGTGCAATCATATTTCACCGACAACACTGTCGTGCTTCGGCATCTCGAACGGTTTGGGCATCCCTTACCAGCCATAACCCACTACTGCAGCCCAACTCGTAAAATTAAACTAGTTCCTGTTAAGCAGACGGTGCGTGGGTGCGGCGGTTTTCGCCAACATCTCCACAAAAACGTCATAAAATTGTGGCGACAGATGGCCAATAGCTCGTGGCCTGCGTATCAACAAGATCCGTCGACAAGAGAACACCAGACAGCGACCGAATCCTGCCAGACATCGCAAACTGAGATACCGCTAAAACAAACGAATTATACAAATGTTACTCATGTGACCTTCATAGCACGCTTATGACCTTGTTGTTTTCTTCGAGCAACGCTCTCCAAACCTCTCCCACATTGTATACTCTAATATGATGCACACCTAAAGTTTTAGCTTCAGGGCGGGACGCTGCCTCATATGAGACCACGGTCACTTGTCATGCAATTAAACCGGATATAGTCGTGATCTATCAGCGAATGGTTTTAACATGAGACGCACATCGACCACTTCTGCAGTGTGTACAACTCCGCAATATCGAGGTCAGGTCATTGACCCACTGTAATCGTCCAGATTTTGTCCATGGCTGTATCAGCATTGTGCATTATATCCTTCCAATAGTGTAGAATGGTAATTCAAGAAAAAATAGAAGCCTTCTCTCAAAAGCAATCATTGATTAGTTGTCTGGCATCTGTCCTAAAGAACATGATGCATGGCGCAACATGATGAACAAGATCTAAGAGTGTTCTTAAAACCTACAGCTTTGTAATCGAAATAGAGAAAAATGTTTGGAGCCCAAGGTAAGGCTCTATTCATTTATATTCCACTAACATGTAATATGTTGTACACTACTTCCAAGATGTTCATCATTCTGCTAATAAATTCACATGTTAAAGCTCAACATTTCTCAAACTTCATCAGTATCCTATGATGACCTTTTCTCGATGATTCGAAGAAAAAAAAAAGTCAGAAGTTACTTGTTCTTGGTGTATATCCCGGTATAACCCTTCGTCAAACCACAAAAAGCAATTCGAGCAACCTACCAAATTTTCACTGTCGTAATGTATTGTATATTATGTACACTGTAGATGCATGTCTAACCACTAATCGAATCATAATATCGGTCAAGAGGTTGTGTTCAAGTTTAGGTGTGGTTTGTGTTCTTTAATGAGTAATGACTCAGCGATCTTGCGATCCACATGGTCTTTCGCCTTAGTATCCGAAGGTACAAAGGAATAGGTGTATGGTGATTCTGTGCGTGGGCGTGTCTGAAGTGGTCTCCACACTTCCGTAATTGCTTTTAAACGGCTCGACGCTCAATTGCCAGACATGGTAATGGGTTTTCGCTTGTTGTTATACCTGACGAACATTCCAGACATAATCCATGTACTTGTTATTGCTACAGCAAGATGATGACAACCATGATTTTTCTTGAATTAGTATTTTCGTCAAATTTCGCTTTGAACACTGGCTTTAAACACTGGATTCGATGAATTATTAATTGCTCATGGCTTGACGGAATGCATTCTAAATGTCAATTTCCATGCCGAAAGGCTAATCACAATAGACAAAATTCGCGATCAGTTTTGGCTATGGTTGAGTATTCGCTGTTAGGAATTGTTTTGCTGTTTGCTTCTGTTATGTTCTACCGGATTTGCTGACTTGCCAGGGTGGATTGCGTGGCGCTGAATTGTTTTGATCAACGATTGCCCAATTTAGAATTCAAACAGTTATGTCGACTGGTTAAATACGAGCGCAAGACGGTGTATTTGCACACTGGTTGAAACAGCTCTGTCGATTGGCTATATGCCTATGTGACTATGTGATGAACTATATGACAAAGGCCAAGAGGTGTAGTAACGTGTCGAAGTCGTGGTGGTTTTGAGCCCCTTCGGAGATACGTCAATCTCCACGTCCTTGCTGAGAACAAATGCTTGTCACTCAACACACATTCCGTGTGCGTATCGTGAGCACTTGTGCGTTCTTACTAGGCCTTGGATCCATATATTTCCCAAGTGTGCTACGCCATCCTGAGGAGCATGTGCAGGGCGGTAATTATCTAACGAACTTGCTCACTTAGCTACATCTGGACTGGCCCTTCAGTGACAAGGCTTGACTACCACCACCTATCGCTGCATGCCATATGTTGTCATCATTCAAAGCCCAAAGCCAAGTGGCTATCGCCAACATCTGACAATGCTTGGATTGTCTAGTAAACATCAACCGAATATCTACTGGACATCTACGACAATGATAATTCGCCGTCCTAATCATTATCGGCTCGTCGACGTGACAGAGTTGCCAGTCAAGAGGCCTGGTATCGTCGGTGACGAGTATGTCAGGACTATAAACAGTGACCCATTGGTAGCCGGACAGTGACCTGGTGATGACCTTAGCGACCCATTGGTAGCTCGACAGTGGCCTGGTGATGACCTCAGCGACCCATTGCTAGCCCGACAGCGACCTGATGATGACCCTAATGACCCATTGGTAGTCGGGCAGTGACTTGGCGATGACCTAACGATCCACTGGTAGCCCGACAGTGGCCTGGTGATGAACTTAGCGACCCACTGCTAGCCCGTCAGGGGCCTGGTAACGACCCTAACGAGATTCAGAAGCGGCTCGAGCACTAACTAATGGGAAGTTGAAGTTGATCCTCTGTAAATCTCGAGGATTCGCACCACGAGAACAGCACACACGGAGTCTGGAGGGAACAGCAATTCATTTGTGTTATGGCAATCGGCGACGAAAGGTCGAGAGGATCGTTATGATGACGCCATGAGTACATGTGCACTCCAGGAGACACACCGACAACAGCCTGCATTAGCGGCACGTCGGTACCCAGGAGTCCAGGAATCATGCTAACCCAAGCATTCATTGACAATGCACTGATGCATAGAAGTCCAGGAGGTATGTCAATCTAAGGAGATGTCTACCGCGTACCGGTTCCCAGGAGTCCAGCAGACAAATTGGCAAGGATTCACTCTTGGGCACGAGAAGAGAAGAAACGGAATCCAAATACTAGCCGTAATAAATACAAAAATGACAGTGATCTTGATTTCCTCAAGTGGTTGATGGTCATGCAACTGGGCCGCTCATGCAAATATACGGTGTTGCGTCTCCTGGAATCCCCATGCACAATGCTTTGGTACCGAAGGGGCCGAATAACATAAAAGGAACGTCACCGCGTTTTTCGTTAAATCAATAACTACTTTTCTTTCAATCCATTTTGTATTTACCAGAAGCGACACTTTTGTCGACGTTAGATATCAATTGTATGTTTTATCAGAGATTCGAGAGCTTATCTACCACAGTCGAAAGAAAACAGCATTAATGATTGGGTTCTTCTTTCGCCTCCAATTTGATATTCGTTCGGATATCCGTTCGGGTATTTGTGTGTTGCGGACAACGGAGCAAATTGGATGCTATTTCGACAACCGGATGTGAAAGGCTGTTCCATCAGCCCAGGGACTGTCGGAGGGATATTCTGGTCATTGGACGGGCCTTCTGTCTGATGGAGAGGGCACGGTAAATAAAGACAGCCCCTAAACCAATGGCGGGGGCTAGTCAAGAGGCCCATATTACTCAGAGGAGCCCGGTCTACCAGGGATCCTTTAAAATGCGTGCGGCTCATAGGAAAATGTTGTATGCTCCTCTGGTCCCAGGGACCCGTCATATAGGCTCGGGACCCTTTCCGGGCGCTAGAGACCCCTCCCTCCGTCGGCTGAAGGGCACTTGCTGGAGGCGGGGAATAGGTTGGGGACATCTCCGAGATATCTAAATAGTCTTAGTTATGCTCTACTCCTCCGCAAGATAATCTCTGGGTCTCTGGGATATCTCTGAGTAACCTTGCGTTGTGAGTTCCGAGGCGAATGGGCTGATCTACGTCCGATCCCTATAGGAAGGCGCCTTGCTTCCACATGCTGCCAAATCAGGGTGTCTTGCTAAGTGTATGTCGTAATAATAGATGGTTTGAATAACCCTAGATTACGGTGAATTGATCTATTCGTAGGACAGTGCAAGACGGATAAGTTTTCCGATCATAGTGATCTCAGGGGGATATGCAGATGGCAAAGTACGTAAGAATCGGACAGCAGGACGAAGGAATGAGAAGATATAAACCTGGCCTTCTTTTTGGGCATAGCCACCGTTTCGCCGTACTGTTTGAAGCATACGCCAGACTTGAGAAGATGCCCTCTTCTTGCGCGGCTTTCGTCATCTATTTGAGCCCAGGTGCATTCAGATGAACATAATGTGATGAAAAAGGCATAGTAAGAGAAAACGTGGTCTTGCAAGTGGTTTGCATGAATTCTGTTTCAATTCGAGGCCATGTGAGACTAGTTTCACGTCCATGCATGGGTGTGAATTTATTGGGAAAGCATGCCTAATCTGATATCAACTTGGCGGTAACACACACAATATTGCTTAGATTGCTTCCCACTAATCCAAAATTCGTCCGGAAAAATGTGTTGTTCTTAAATTCAAGGATTTTGTTTCTTTAGCTTTTTGAAGTTCAGATCACTGTTTTATTTCACAGGATACAGTGAGAAAAAAAAACTGAATTACAAGTGTAGCACAGCTATACTCCGTTCGCATATGCGATGTGGTTGAATATGCGCCGTCTTGAAACAATAACGAGGCGCCATCATATGCCTAGTTGTTTGCCGTCAAAGACCTGACGTAAATTCATTTAAAAAAAATGTGCGATGAAGTGTGCACAACTGATGAAGACCAATTATTTTTACTAGCAACAACTTCCTTTCCTTGAATTATGAATGAAAAACACGGAACTCCTAAAAGACCGGGCCACATATTTGATTGTCCTTAAGCAAAGCTAAAGCATCGCTTCGATTGCTTTGCTTCCTCTTGTCAACTTGTCAGTGGCGGGTATGCGACTTCTGTGGACGATATGGATGAAATACAAATACATAATACTTCGAAGCGTAAATTTCCGTCTGCCATTTTTCACTACCTCACATCATTTCACCATCTTATGTCGCGCGTATCACATAAGCGTATCAAGCTTATGCATACGTATCGCGCGTATCGCTCAGGAGAATATGAACGTGATGTAGGCTACCTATCAGATTGTGCTCGGGGGTGTAGGATGGGATGCTGGCGCCAGTGCCCGGGGACGTCGGTGGCAGTTGCCGGAAATACCGAGGAAGCGGTGGACTGAAGTGAGTTGGTCGCAGGGCGTGACAGCCGTACGATCACACTCAGCTTTCTCCAGCCACTGTATATGGTCCGTCTGGGTGCTGTTGCACCGGAGCGAGGCGATGAAATGGGCCCGCACAGCCTGACAAGAGAATATCGAAACTCGATGTGTTCGTAGAAGTATGTAGGCGATGCTGCATGCGTCTATTACGTATTGGCAAATGTACCAAGGACTGATGCTCTATATTTCCTTCCCGGGGTGAATGGACGCTCTGGAAAAGAGCGAAGATTTGCATTCGAGATCACATGGTGTCGTCAAAATATAATCGGATGTCCTGTGTAAAAGAAATTATTTTACTCCGTGACAATCCTGATTCTTTTCACCAGTATATGTTAATCAGCTTCACACAGTCCAGACCAGTGTGGCGGCATCAGTCAGTGGGACCATTGCATAATGCTGGAACATCAATAGAACACGAAATAATTCGGAACTTCATAATGCCTAACCGTTATGATAATAGTGCTAATAGCCATGCATGAAAGACGCTTCCGCCATCATGAGCATGCTGGAAGTCGCAGAGAGAGCACATTATGTCTACCATCATGGGATGTTTAGTTGCTAGAAATGGAGGAACTTTTTCTGGATGCTGCATGGCCCAACGGCCGAGAGCACTGTGGCCGACAAGCCGGCATTCTACGCTGTATTGTCGCGTGCTCAAAACCAACAGCATGCTGCATTTCAGTGGGTTGCAGTTGCTTCGACCTTCATGCCTGGTGGCCCTGGTGCCAAGCAGCACATCAGTATTCGGCAGACATCGCATAATGAGCCCTGACGGACGGCCGGCGGCGAATGTGCAAGGCCATGGTCTCAAGGTGCACTTAAGCCGCGTACCACACCGGTCCAGCATACATGGGTGCACGACCTGGGATATGGATCTGGCTTATACAGTTAAGTCGGGGACCTCATGGGCCCAGGAAAGCTGGATCTAGTCGCAGCGCACGGACCGGGCTCATGAAATGTGTCGTGGCTTTTCAAACAATCACTTAGACGTAAAAGAACTATGATGAAGAGAAGAAGTGATATGAGTTGGCAAATTCATTAATATAATGCATACTTGGTATGTTTTCAAGTGTTATCCGAAACACGTGTTGCTTGTTACACATCTCTCTCTCTCTCTCTCTCTCACAAGTCCAATTTCTAAATTGAGCAGGCCCTTGGGATATGTTCAATTGTTCAAGGAGAAACTTAGTTTTAATACGAATCACATACCTCTATAATACTCTAATTTCCATCGGTTAAAAATAACACTTTGAAATATATATGATTGACTTTGTGAGAAAGTTGCCAATTTGCATCGGCAAATAGCTCAAGTGTGGCGGATGCCATTCATATTCAATGTCCATCCATACCTACTTTCCGTGTTACATATTAGTAGTAGCTCAGTATTCAGTTCTGCAACATGAGTTAACAAATAGCATGTAACATTTAAATGCACATATAGCATGCGCGATGCACACATCTTTGTATTCCTCAATGCGGTATCTAAGCCAGCATATCTTAACTTGGACCGGCAATAGGCCGCCTTACCCTGACCTGGAGCAGTGAAAGACCGCTAGTCTTCTTTTCGAATTTCCACACTGGTCTCCCGTTTAATCACGGGGCATCTCTACTCTGGACCCCCGATTCAGTGGCGTGCTCCCAGTGAAGCACTATTTCGTCTATCCTCCGCAACTTGGGTTCGGCCGAGTCTACTTGGTTATCATGCTACGCCTGACACTGCATGGGGAACGAGGTGCGTTAACCAACATAAATAGCTCCGATAATACTCGAAGGCGCTACCGCCAACCCGCTGCCAATTCATTGCGCCAGAGGTGACCTGTGCGCCCGACACACACCTCCGGTCCGAATTTACCCTCAGTGATGAATAATTTGCTAAGCCAGTTCATACAGCGGTGCGATGCAGGCGGCGGGCCGCCGCCGCTCCACGGCCGAGTTCAGCCGCCGGTGACGACTTCTGATGATTTCCCGGGAGAGGGCATCCAGAGTGCATGCACGCTGCCGCCTCATTGCCCGTTCAGGCCGTCGGCGGCAGGTAGCTAACGCCTTTATTCAAATGCGCTGTGGCAACTCGCAGCCAGTGAGATGGCAGCCCCCTGTGGCCGCGTGTCGCCAAACTGCCAGCCAAACTGCCAGCCAGGGCAGATGGCGACCGAGTGTCGCCAAACTGCCAACCAAACTGCCGGCCAAACTGCCAGCCAGGGCAGATGGCGGCCTTGTGTCGCCAAACTGCCGGCCAAACTGCCAGCCGGGGCAGATGGCGACCGAGTGTCGCCAAACTGCCAGCCAAACTGCCATTCAGGGTAGATGGCGGCCGAGTGTCGCCAAACTGCCAGCCAAACTGCCAGTCAGGGCAAATGGCGGCCTTGTGTCGCCAAACTGCCGGCCAAACTGCCAGTCGGGGTAGATGGCGACCGAGTGTCGCCAAACTGCCAGTCAGGGCAAATGGCGGCCTTGTGTCGCCAAACTGCCAGCCAAACTGCCAGTCGGGGTAGATGGCGACCGAGTGTCGCCAAACTGCCAGCCGGGGCAGATGCCGGGCCCCTGTGGCCGCGTGCCACAGTCCATAGGTGTCTATGTCTGCCACAGGCATTAGGTGCCGGAAAAAGCAGATGACTCGTACTGCCCCCTCGACCTGCCCAGCTATATGAGGTTTCGTTGTCGAGCAGTCGCAAGGAGCGGGAAGCACATACTGAAGAGCATAGGTATGCATGCAATCAGGAATCGGCGCAAAACGGCCCGCATAGTCGGTGCGCCCCAAAACAAATCCACTAAAAGCGGGCATATCAAGGTATACTCGCGCACTACTTTATATGCAGCGGCCGCGCGTACATTAACCCGCGCCGTCTTCCCGGTCAAATCCTCCCACACCGTCTCGGGGGGGGGCGGTTGAACCCTCTAAAATCCAAACTAAGCATCGCACGAAAACGAAAGCGGTGTCATCGGAAAGCGCTCGACTAGTAGGGTCCGGGTCCCCCTCCAAAACAATCTTCCCCCAAAAGTGACGTCACCAGGGGGGCTAGATTTTCACGACTTTTTACGACTTACATTATGGTTTTGGCTCTGGGGAGTTCATTTTGGGGATATATGAAAAACAAAATTTATTTGGAATGAGAAAGGGACAGCGAAATCGACCAGGGCTATAATTTTTTTGGCCCCCAAAAAATAACAAAATTATTTATGGGAAATTTTAAAATGTTGAGTTTTCAAGTTTTCTTAACTTTTCCTTTTCCAATTGGTAGAGCAGACCAAGAAACATTGTTGGGAGTCAACTTGCTCGAATAAAAAATGCTTACTTTAGCCAGAATCCTGTGTTTGAACTACAATATGACAAATTTTAATTTATATGTAAAAATATGTAAAAACGCAAAATGTATACGTAGTCAAAAACGAAAAAATGAAAAATTCAACTGGTACGCTGTATTGCATCCGTAAAGATAAGCAAACGCTGAAAGTTTCATTAATATATCTGTAACCGTTAAAGCGTGACGACTGGTTGAACTTTTTTGGAGGTGACCTCACTTGACCTTGACTACCTCGTTGACCCTACATGATCTGACCTAAAAATTTTGCATCAGCATGTCAAATTGATGTGGGAAAAGGTATGCCAAATTTGGGTGCGCTGCCGTGCGCCGTTCATCCGCTATCCGCGAAGAACCTGACGGGGGCGGTTGAAGACCCACCTCCGAGACGGGACGGGTTAAGCTCATGAGGATTGGGCTCCAGCGAGTGAAGCGATTAGTTAGAGCGAGGAGGGGGCTTAGCGTGAATGTGATGTGCTACGAACAACCGAAGCAGATAATTCCCGAATTACATGATAATGAAATCTGAAAATGGCATACAAAAGAAACAGGATGACGCGCAGGCTAGCACAATCCTCACTTAAAGCCTGTTTGTGTCTAGTTAGTCTACCCAGAGTACCATACCAACGCCCTGCGACTACACGTATTATCGTCCGGCAGCTAAACATAACATCGACCGGCGACTACATGCAGCAACGTCCAGCAGCTACACATAACATCTGCCCGCGATTATGCATAGCATCGTCATACCACTACACATATTATCGTAATGCAAATTCATATTGTATCATCATGCGACTACGCATAGCATCGTCATGCGACTACACCCAGCATCGTCATGTCACAACATATGGCATTGTCATGTGACTACACATATTATCGCCATGTGACTACGCATATTATCGCCATGTGACTACACATATTGTCGCCATGTGACTACGCATATTATCGTTATGTGACTACACATATTAGCCTGATGTGACTACGCATGGTATAGTCTTACAACTACACATAATAGCATATTGCGACTACGCATGGCACCGTCTTGCGACTACAGGCAGTATCTTCCTGTGACTACGCAACTGATTTCACTCGTAGAAATGAAGATTTCATTTTTGATACAAGGACTCACAACGCTGCAATATTCGTTGTCTTCCAATGGCTTCACCCACATGTCGGTGATAGCGTCCTAAATTACGAAAAGCAATGCGACTATCATGTCATGAAGCAATGTGGTTCAGCATTCTTTGAACTTCGGGACCAATCAATAAAAAACGTAGAACGGACAAAGAGTAACGAGCCGCATGCCCTTAAATGTACCGATGTCACCCCGCTCGATCGTTAAATCCGGCCGCCGCGCCGCCCGGGTGCGATGACGCAGTAGCTAAGGTAAAGGAAACTCATGGGATTTTGCCAGAAGTTCAGAGGATATCGAGGGGTCGTAGGATAAGTGAACATGAAAAAGCGAAAGTACGAGCTTTTTATGATTCGGACATAGCTAGCAGAATGTGCCCAGGGTAAAAAGACTGTGAAACGGTGACTGACGCGGATGGAACAAAGAGAAAGGTACAAAAAAGCCGAGCCTCTCGATAGCCGGGCTGGTGATGTACCGACGAGCCTCTCGATAGCCGGGCTGGTGATATTCAGCCGAGACCGATGATGAGCGAGCTGGTAATATTCAGCCGAGACTGATGATGGACGAGCTGGTGATATACAGGCGAGACCGATGATGAGCGAGCTGGTGATATTCAGGCGAGACTGATGATGGACGAGCTGGTGATATACAAGCGGGACTGATGATGGGCGGGCTGGTGATATACAGGCGAGACTGATGATGGGCGGGCTGGTGATATACAGGCGAGACTGATGATGGGCGAGCTGGTGCCATGCAGGAGCCTCTTGACAGCGCGCCTCTTGAACACCGTCCAGCTCGCCGCGTCCGTGACATCCTCCCATATCGGTATGATCCGTCGCACGGGCGAACGTCAAAACCACCCAAGCGCTCCGGGATTCGAGACATAAAAAAACACGACAGGGCATGGTTATGTGGCGTGTGTACCACGTGACCTGTCATCACAGAGGAAATACCAGACGGGCCAGAACTATTTATTGCCTGGTTAATATCCTTCCCACGTCTCATCGATATCTGCGCTCATGACTTCTTGAACGCGGCTGATTGCTTCGTGTCTTCGTCGTTGGTGTGTGCCATACCAGATGTATGGACACTTACATGTGAGTGTGGTTCATTGCTTCCTGCGACGTCGTTGGTGTGTGCCGTACCAGATGTATGGACACTTGCATGTGAGTGTAGTTCATTGCTTCCTGCGACGTCGTTGGTGTGTGCCATACCAGTTGTATGGACACTTACATGTGAGTGTGGTTCATTGCTTCCTGCGACGTCGTTGGTGTGTGCCATACCAGCTGTATGGACACATACATGTGAGCCTGCGCCTCGTTTGCATCTGGAAGTCCTCTTGAGAAATGACTTGATGTAGAAAGGGGTCCCGTACCGTACTAAAACACGCATAATAGTAAACGTAGCATATTTCCTACGCGAACGTTCTTCTTTGCAGTACAGATAGATCCGGGCATAGATAGCGCCCGTAGGGTCGCAGAAGTATCGGCCGAAATGACCAGTTAGTTCTAGTAAGTATTATCTTTTCAGAATTTTAACCAAGGACCCAAAGCTCGCTTGTGTTAGAGGTGAAAACGTTGAGCCTAACGATCGCAGTTAAAGCTAATGAAGGATATCGTGATTCGACACCGTAGCTTCTGTCACCCAACCAAAGGCGCCGGATATGAATTTCCATGCTGGTTCACACACACCAGAAGCTTCTGGGTTTTATTCAGGTCAGACGCACCTCAGGATGAATTGCTCAGACCATGTCAGGCCCGAGGGGTGGCAGCTAGGTGCTGTTGATCGGAGCAGACCATCAGGGCGACTAAGACTCACAAAGGGCTGAACATTTAGTTGATAGCGTCGCATGTAGTACCGAAAGCCTCCAGACAGCAATGTCTTCACCACGTAAAAGGAAATTATGTTTGAATTCGGAATACAACATAGTGGATATTCTACCCTATTGTTTTGCTCTCTCTTTATATAGTCGGGGAGGATGAATAACGTACATCTCAAATAATGCTACCATGAAGACCGATTGACGAGTTATCCAACCAACAAGTGTCCATGCTTATTCCCTTTCTAGCCCCTCATGCATTTTTTCTTCTAAGTCTTCCCTGCCTTAGATGGCCCTCAGGGACCTAGATGGGAAGCATGAATGAAAGAGACTTTAAAAGATCCAAATGCTTTAAAAGAACCAAGTACTTTACAAGAACTACGTACTTTGAAAGTACTATGTACTTTAAAATAACCAAGTACTTGAATAGAGTCAAACACTTTCAAAGAACCAAGTACATTAAAAGAACCAAATACTTTAAAAGAATTAAGTAGTATAAAGAAACAAAATACTTTAAGTGACAATGTACGTTAAAAGAACAAAGCAGGTAAAATAACAAAGTACTTTTAAAGAAGAAAGGACTTTAAAATATCCAAGTACTGTAAAACAACCGAGTACTTTAAATAACCAAGTACTTTACAATAGCCACGTACTTTAAAATAACCAAGTGCTTTAAAATAACCAATTATTTTTAAAGAAACATGTAATTTTTTATTTAAAAAAAAAACGATGAGCACAATGCATATTAACTGCATCGCATGCAATGATGCATCAGTCACAAGTCGTTACAAGCGCCACCAATAAATAATGCATACGATGGCATTACGATGCCATACATTACTTAAGTTACTTTGGTCCTATTTTATATACTTTAAGTACAAATTCATGGTATCCACTGAAGCATAGTCTCTAGCTTCCACTCTTATTCCAGCAATCATGGACTAGCCCCATGGCAACGCAATATTAACAAAGCATCACATAAGACGCCTGCTTGAAGGCTTCGGGCCGCGACTTTCCACTCCTAAGCCGGGGATCACCGGCAGTTTTCTGAGCCGCGCCCAGCGGATGAAAAGTCGGCCGGCTCAATCTCTGCCAGCGGCAGGCGGCCGAATCCCGGGTGTCCGCAGTTCTGGTCGCCAGGTGCCAACGATGGGTTCAGAGGCACGCCCTGCACTCAGCTAGAATACTACTAAAAGCGCGAACTTCAGGTTAAAAACAAAATGCACGCAACGAACTGGAAGGACAGCAAACGTATTGCAGAGAAGTTGGGCGTCAACTTGGAACAGCTTGGAACTTCTGTGGCTTGAGTGATAAAGTCTGCGGAATATCATGTGCAATTAAGAAAGTTCTTGCTGATTTTGTTTCGTAGTTGCTGCTTGCTGGAACCTTGATTTACATAACTGTATATAACTTTATAGAACTGCATATAACCTTTCTTTAACACGCACCCTGGAGGGCCTCTGAAAATTACGCGCACTGGAGGTGGGACTGATCAGCCCCCTCCCCCATAAGATCACGGCTCCTATCAAAGCTGGAGCAACGAAATTCGCAGGATGGATGGGTACGGTAGTGAACTCTATATTGTGCAAATTCCATGACCTTAGGTCAATATGTTCTCGGTCAAATATGGTCAAAATATTTATTTTAAAAGTCTGGTTTTGCGTGGCTTGGCTTGTCGTTGTTATAGACCGCTGTGATTGTGTTTGCATGATCCAAAATAAACATCAATGATGTTTTGGACATTACTAATGATGCAACACAAATGTCAGACCCGGTATTTGACCTCAGGTCACCTATATAACAGCACTTTACCAGGTCATTACCTGCTCCAGTTATCGAAACCTTGCCGCCCGCCCGACTATTCCGACAACAATGGCAAACAGTAGTTTTCAGGAAGTGTAGGGAGTAACATGCAAGGTGACATGAATCGTATGACAGTCATTTGCATTTATGACACATTACAGTTGACCAAGTTTGGTTTTATTAACCTGCCATGAACTTGACCTGACTTGACCTCGGTGACCTAACATGACCTTGAAACTCTAAAGCATAACAATATACATCAAACAAGTCGCTAGTGTTGCCAAGAACACTTCCCTTTTGCCAATATACGGGAAGCGTATCAATGCCGATTTGTGTGGTCTGGTGCTTAGAAAATGTTTTGACTTTAACGACCCCTAACTCGACAACTTTTCGGCCGATTTTCGTTTTTCTTCCTTTACGTAACGCGCCAGTCATTTCTATGCAGATATGCAAACAATGGCATGTATCGCCCGGTAACATCTGGAGTTATGTACGAAGAACTGAGGGGTGGGCGGATTTCGCCTCTCCCCCACTAGGGCGCGTGGAAACTTGGCCCGTTGCACGACAAATCGACAAGGGAATGACCCAAAGGAACACCCAATATTGTATATTTTGATGAAAATATTTGTGTGGGGTTATCTGATACGCCGAATCCGGCGGTCATTTTTAGAAAGATCAGGTTAGCGGTCAAGGAGTCATAGCCTCGGCATTTTTTAGATGTCACCTAACAAGGGTGCCTTTTGAGGTCTTTAACGCTATGAAGAACAATTTGAATTGTACAAGAGAATACATCAGTGAACTCACAATGTCCGTTGCATCTTTGGACATTTCCAAATTTTCGCTTAGGAGATATCTAAAATCGTGGCATCATGACCTAAGGTTATGTGATATTGCGTGAGACGAAATGTACGACCCTCAATATACCAGAAGGTGCTGAGTTTACATCAAAAGTAGCGTTAGGGATTATGCTATATTACTCAACGTTTCGGCCAGGGGCCATCGTCAGGATTGATATAAAAAATGGCCGGGTTAACAAATGAAAAAACGCGGGAAACAAGCGTGCAAAAATACACGTGAATCACAGAAAAGCATCCTTATTGATGCAGACACTTCAAGGAACTCCAAACCAGAAATCAACTAGGTCAAGATAGAATCCTCTGAGGAAGCCCGAGCCGATGGTCCATATACATATCGACACATACATGCACGCACATATATAGACATATATCGAATGCAACGCGTAATACATAAAATATAATTTATGTTTATGTAATATTATGTGATATACCAAGACGTCGTTTGCGTGTTTAGTTGCGGCCGTAGATTACGTATGTGTAGAGATTCGAGGACCTTCAGATCAGTGTTGTCCCTGGCTGTTGCTAGAATTTCTACTTTGAAGTTTGTGTTAGTGTCGCTGTGTTCCATGTTATAATGTTTGTCGATCATGTGTTCGCCTAAAGGTGTGTATTCTCTCCGAAGTCTGGCATCTCCAAAGTGCTCATTGTACCTATCCCTGATGCTACGCTTGGTTTCTCCGACGTAAAATATTCCAAGACAGCGGTTGCACGTTATTTTATAAACTACGTTTTTTCGCGTGCATCTACCTTTGAGCCCGTTGCTACAGGTGTGGCATGTTCGTCTACCAGCAGGGCATGGCGACAATTCCAGGGCTGAGCGGACCAGGTAAGATTTCAGTGTAGGTCCGCTAGTTCAGGCTACCCTAACATGATTTAAATGAGATGAACGGATAGCTGCATTTACCTGTCGACATAGTTGATCATGGACAAAAGGAAGTCTCATGTAGACATAGTTGGAATTGCTACATGCTCGATGCCGACGTTGCCCACTTATCCTACTCCTGTTGTGAGGGTGGACAGCACGAGCGGCGGAGTGTAGCCGATGTGCTGGGTATCCGTTTTCCAGGAAAAGAGTTGACAACTCATCGGGTACACCCAGCACATCGGGAAAAAAGTTGTCACGAAAAAAAGTTGTACACGAAAATTCCAAAATAGCAAAAAAATGCAATATATCATAGTGAGTTTATCGATGCATACTTTTGCACAATTCAGATTGTTTTTCTTTGTATTTAGGACTTCCAAAAACACCCTTGTTTGGTGACATCTCAGAAGTTCCCGAAGCTATAACTCCTTGACCGTCAACCTGATCTTTCTAAAGATGTCACAGTTTGATTCGTCGCATCAGATAACCCACCGCAAGTATTTTGATAAAAACATGAAATATTGGGTGTTGCGCTCTTGTCGATTTGTCGCGGAAGGGGTCATTACCTAGACTTGGCAGTGAACAGCAAGCGACAGTCGGGACCACCACCAGCTTGCCTGACCGCCCGACGAGAACTGAGTAACTGCTCAAAGCCTCGTTACCGCCCCCCTCGTCGGCAACCCCTCAGGGGGGTACACGAGCGACTCCCCGCTGCGCGCGACGGCTGCAACTAACTCCCCGGAACTGAGTACCGTACCAGCCGCCTCCCCAGAGTGGCACTGCAGCCCGCCGCGCCGTCACGCTCCCGACACGTGTATCAGCCACACGTCAGAGGGACGACGGACGTGGTCCTCGACATTGAGCCAGTAATGGCCCGCATGGGCACCACGGTCAATGTCCGTGGTCGCATGGTCGCACGGTCAATGTTCGTGGTCGCATGGTCGCACGGTCAATGTCCGTGGTCGCATGGTCGCACGGTCAATGTCCGTGGTCGCATGGTCGCACGGCCAATGTCCGTGGTCGCATGGTCGCACGGGCAATACCCGTGGTCGCATGGTCGCACGGTCAATGTCCGTGGCCGCATGGTCGCACGGTCAATGTTCGTGATCGCATGTTCGCACGGTCAATGTTCGTGATCGCATGGTCGCACGGTCAATACCCGTGGTCGCATGGTCGCACGGTCAATGTTCGTGATCGCATGTTCGCACGGTCAATGTCCGTGGTCGCATGGTCGCACGGCCAATGTCCGTGGTCGCATGGTCGCACGGGCAATACCCGTGGTCGCATGGTCGCACGGTCAATGTCCGTGGCCGCATGGTCGCACCAATACCGTGGTCGCATGATCGCACGGTCAATGTCCGTGGTCGCAAATGTTGGTCGCATGGTCGCACGGTCAATGTCCGTGGTCGCATGGTCGCACGGTCAATGTCCGTGGTCGCATGGTCAATGTGCGTGGTCGCACACGGTCAATACCCGTGGTCACATGTTCGCACGGTCAATGTCCGTGGTCGCATGGTGGCACGGTCAATGTCCGTGGTCGCATGGTCGCACGGTCAATGTCCGTGGCCGCATGGTCGCACTGTCAATGTCCGTGGTCGCATGATCGCACGGCCAATGTCTGTGGTCGCATGGTCGCACGGTCAATGTCTGTGGTCGCATGGTCGCACTGTCAATGTTCGTGGTCGCATGGTTGCACGGTCAATGGTTGCATGGTGCGTGGCGGAAGTTAGCTATTGTAGTTTAGGGGCGCATCCACTGCACAGGTCATATAGCGCCCATAACTCAGTCAATTAGACATGGAGGCAAGTACACGTCAGATCAAGCAACAAGTTAGAAGTGACGATGTCAGATCGGTCTTATGGTAAAACTAGCCACGTTTGCATCAGCATGTCAGAAACTGGCGTAAATCACTGCTGATTTAAGTTCTGATGGTATCTTAAAAAGTTGCCCGGAGCGAACAATGTCAGACTCATCAATTAACACATCCCGAAGCGAGCCAGAGGAAAGTCCAAAGTGCGTCTCCGTTCGTGGCCAAGCCGGAGACATGAGACTAAAATGTGTCGCACTGACAGTTGTGCGGTGTACCTCGGGCACAGCGGCGCATCGTCACCACCCAGAAGATGCCGGTGTCGCATATGTCGCATAGGCGACACAGACACACCTCGTAGCGTCCGTTTCGGTGTGAGGATGAAGCCAACTAACCAATATAGGGCTTGACATTTCTCAGCTTATTGTTTGTTAGTGAGTCCCAGCTTGCCTGCCAATTCCTCAGAATGAATCCCTTCACATTTGAGTAAAAGTCCCAAGGAGGAAGAGGGGGAATGTATGCACGGAGCTCGTGCACCTCGCTTTGCAGATAGACGCAGATGCTGCAGCATCTGCGGCCTCGTTTCCACACGAAACGACAATACGACAAACGACAACACGACAATATTCACAATACGACAATACGGCGACGAAACGACAATATGGAAGTCCTATCAAACCGCTAGGTAATCACCTAATACACCGTCGAAATGTCCACATGTTGAAGGCAAACGGCTGCAATTTTAAATGACTAAGGCCAAGCGCCAGTGTCAGCAATTCCAGTGACCACAAGACGAAGTAGTGATGTCAGTCAGCGCATGCCACGGGACATGAGCACATATCTGCACTCTGCATGTCAGCTAAGCAGTGTGCACATGTCATGCGGCATGGACATGTCATGTCATGCATCTGCGGCATGGACACAATCTGCCGCACCGCATGCCGCCTTCACTGCAGTTGCGGTGACCGTCCTGCAGCTGAGTCTGCCGGTCCGTTAGAGAAGTGTCTCAGTTCGTTAGAGGAGCATCTCGGTCCGTTAGAGGAGCGTCTCGGTCCGTTAGAGGAGCGTCTCGGTCCGTTAGCGAAGTGTCTTGGTCCGTTAGCGAAGTGTCTTGGTCCGTTAGAGGAGCGTCTCGGTCCGTTAGAGGAGCGTTTCGATCCGTTAGAGGGGCATTTTGGTCCGTTAGAGGAGAGTCTTGGTCCGTTAGAGGAGCGTCTCGGTCCGTTAAAGGAGCGTTTCGGTCCGTTAGAGGATCGTCTTGGTCCGTTAGAGGAGTATCTCAA
Organism: Imbricaverruca yamaguchii; assembly: GCA_034440575.1. Lineage (NCBI taxonomy): Eukaryota > Metazoa > Arthropoda > Thecostraca > Neoverrucidae > Imbricaverruca > Imbricaverruca yamaguchii. The sequence goes on along the minus strand of JAOTOL010001149.1, from coordinate 128,333 downwards.
TCCGTTGGAATAGCGTTTCGATTCGTCAGAAGAGCGTTATATGTGGATATGAGCTTGTCACATCTCAGTTGGATACGGTTAAAGCCCCTGGAATGCCCGCCCATGAGATCTCATTGCTCTGCTAAAAGGCGCTTTGTAAGCTCTAGGAGATCCATTGGCGCGCGAGTGTGAGTCTGGACCGGATCCTCATGTCGACTGCGATGACAGGAAATGAAGTTAACCCGAATTATGTTGTGCATTTCTGGCCGACGCATACAAAAGAACTATCGTGCAGCCACCGCTTTGCAATATAGCAATATTTAGAGGTATAAATGAGAGAACTCGCCCCTATACCTGTCATGGCCACCCCGGTCTGCATAGTGTTGGTCGTGGTCCAGGTGGGCAGAGCAAGTGCGAATGCAAAGGGCACGATAGAGTTGTAGCATTCCAGTATCAAAAACCAATGAGGGATACGATTAATTAACACAGCGATTCACGAATCAGGATCCTCACATTGGGTCAGGTGAGCATCTGAAAAACATGATTGTCCGCCGCAAATGAGCGGTTAGTACCGTGCTGAGCTTTGTATTTCACCATCTCGAACTCAGGCGCATTTAGGGCATTTTGCAACGGAGATAACGGAGTGTGTTGAGCAGACGATGCCAGCCAGTATCGTTGCAGGTGTTGTGTTAAAATACAGCGTGCATCAGCGACTGGATCACATCGCGTCCAACTACAGCGCTGTGGCTCGCCACACCTGTCGACTGGGAGACAATGTCGACAGGAGACAACGTCGACCGGGAGACAATGTCGATCTGGAGACGATGTCGACAGGGGACAATATCGACAGGAGACAATGTCGACAGGAGGTAATGTCGACCGGGATACAATGTCGACAGGAGACAATGTCGACAGGAGGTAATGTCGACAGGACACAATGTCGACCGGGAGACAATGTCGACAGGAGACAATGTCGACCGGGAGACAATGTCGAAGGGGAGACAATGTCGGGAGAGTGACTGTGGCCCAGCCTAAGCTGCGCCTCCCGCTCGCAGAAGGTGGGCATTGGCACAAACACACACCAGAACGACGTCCAAATTTCCCGTTAACGATCACGATGAAGTGGATATCAGGATAATATCAGGACAGATATAATAATATCCTAATATCCTAATATCAGGACAGATATGCGGGATAAATAATCCGCGAATGCCAGTGGTGGGAAAATCCCTCGATGGGACGATGCCCACGCTGATGGTGCCTTCCTCCAGAGGCTATATCTCTGCCACGCTTCATGGTAAGATGAGTAGTGGACCGTGGTCGGTATTCGGAGATTTCTCCGCTGGCCGACAACGGCCGAGCGAGTCCAGACCAGATAACAAACGACGTCGTCCATCAACACCGGCATCGAAAAGGCTCGCCTTTCGATCCTTTGGTGTGTAATTTTTATGGAAACATATGCGCACTTCGGGAATCGGTGCTGCCGTTTCAAAGTATTGAGCACGACCGAGATATTCCGGTAGACAGCAAATGCTCGTTATCTGAGCCAGATTGTAGAAGCTCAATTCATTAATTTCAGCGGAACAACATTGGACAACAATGAACGTCCCACAGAACTCATAGCATTATTATCAAGCTAAGAGCTCAAGTGTTAGGTATAGAGTACATCTCACGCTTCACTGCGCCGTGTCGGAAAGAATCAAGTTTGTTGCTTGCGTGAGCTTAAGCGTGCACAGTTTTCCATCCTGAAGGCAGAACGGTGTGGATGGAATATTAGCTCTCTTGCGGTTTCTTCCACGACAAAAACAAACACGAGAGCAGGGGCGTCGATTGCAAGTAAAATATTACGGGCGCCTATGAAAGTTTAGAGCGGGTTCCATTCATTATACGTCCATGCACATGCATAGTCCAATACAATGACCGAGCTCATAAATTACGCTGTTTGCCCTGGCACTCACACATGGGGTGTCACACACAGCAACATTCGAATCCCCGAGTCTTAATATTGCCTTAAGCATGGAATTTACCAAAGGCAATGTTGCCCAGATAATGTGGGTACATTGTCGTACTATGTGTGCTTGTTGTAAGTTCGTCCGTAAAAGGACAGACAAACATTCAGGTTGGTAATAATTGGAGGGGACGAGGTTGTTAAGTCCGACTGCTAAGATTAAATTGAATATTGAAATGAATTGAAAACACACACACACGCACACACACACACACACACACACACATATATATATATATATATATATATATATATATATATATATATATATATATATATGTATGTATGTATGTATTGCCTAAGAATGTGTCCACAGGTAGCTATCCACTCCTTCATCACCATCATAACACCGCTAGCAGGGCCGATGATAAACAGCTAGTTAACAAGCTGTGTATCAAATCCTTATCCAGGCTTAATATTGGGCCGGAAATATCCCACGTCCAAATGTATGCATTTAACAAGAAAAAAAACTTGACGTATCAGCCTGCTCGTGAAGTCAAGTGGAAGTTCTAATTCTTTCTGGCGCACGTGATAAAAATAATGACATGTCTGGACTTCACATGAATTGATTGAATTGGCGTGAATATAACCACTTGACGTCCAGGTCTCAAGGTAGTTAAGGTCTTTGGTAAGTATGATGCATCAGTTCGGTAGCATACAACATTCAGTAACCGCTCGTATATTCATCTGAAAGCGGAATGAACCAGGGATGCGGAGCCGGAGCCGGAGCCGGAGCCGCCGGGACATTTTACTCGGAGCCGGAGTCGGAGCCGGAGCCGTCAAAAGCAGGGCGGCTCCGACTCCGAAAGAGGTGTAAATTAAACAAAATTAGCAAACGTGAAATGAACACATTATACCTAGTATGGTATGGTATGGTATGAAAACGCATTTTTAAAAGCCAAAATGTTTAAATACGAGTAGCATGTAAAAATATCAAATAATGGTGGAATAACAAGTAACCGTATTTTACCCTCAGTAGTCAATGTAATAGTTCCATGTTTAGTTTAGTTAAGTTAATTATTTCCATCATCAATAGGTTGTTGCACCTTATGAGAGATGAGGTCAAACATTACAATTTACAACAATGGTGTTCCTTGGACCGTTCACGGGATGGGGAGTGCTGTTGATTCGAGTCTCCCCCCTTCTCATTGCCCCAATACGGCACGAAGCAAGCGTCAGTTTACGAGGCCATAACACCGAAAAATGATTTGGGCGGGGGCGGGTGTTTATTTAAAGATAGATACAGGGTTTATATGGGAAGTTGTCTTATAATTGTTTGAAGTTTGCGCTTCTGAGTCATCGCGGCTAACTTTTTTACATCCCCCTAGCTCTTACTTAATGGATCGATCACGTTTGGAATGTACGGAGCCGGAGCCGGAGCCGAAGCCCCCGGAGCCGGTACATTTTGCCCGGAGCCGGAGCTGGAGCCGCCGGACATTTTACTGGGAGCCGAAGCCGGAACCGGAGCTGGGATACTTCTCCGGAGCCGGAGTCGGAGCCGGAGCCGTCCAAAATTTGTCCCGGCCCTGGAATGATCGGATGGGTGGCGGTGAGATCCAGAACAGTTGCTGGCCGTCCCCGGCAGTGACCTCCTAAGCCCACCGGAGCAGAGCTGGCCGTCCCCGGCAGCGACCTCCTAGGCCCACCGGAGCAGAGCTGGCCGTCCCGGCAGTGACCTCCTAAGCCCACCGGAGCAGAGCTGGCCGTCCCTGGCAGTGACCTCCTAAGCCCACCGGAGCAGAGCTTGCCGTCCCCGGCAGCGACCTCCTAGGCCCACCGGAGCAGAGCTGGCCGTCCCGGCAGCGACCTCCTAAGCCCACCGGAGCAGAGCTGGCCGGCACCAGCAGCGACCTCCTAAGCCCACCGGAGCAGAGCTGGCCGGCACCAGCAGCGACCTCCTAAGCCCACCGGAGCAGAGCTGGCCGGCACCAGCAGTGACCTCTTAAGCCCACCGGAGCAGAGCTGGCCGGTACCAGCAGTGACCTCCTGAACCAACTGGAGCAGAGCTGGCCGTCCCCGGCAGTGGCCTCTTAACACGCGCTCTGGAGGGGGGCCGAAATCCGCCCACCCCTCTGGTTTTTCGTAAATGACTCCAGATTGTACCAGCCGATATATCCCATTGTTTGTGTACCTACTAATAAATGACCGGCTCGTTGTTTAAAGTAAGACAAGTGAAAATCTACCGAAGATTTCTCGAGCTAGGGCTCGCTAAAATCAAACCATTTCTCAGCGCCAGACCACAAATATCGGCGCTAATGCGCTTCCCGTATATTAACAAAAAGGAAGTGTTCTTGGCAAACCTAGCGACTTCTTTGATGTACATTGTCATGCCATATTGTTTCAAAGTCATGTCAAGTCACCGAGGTCAAGTCAGGTCAAGTCCATGGCAGGTTAACACACGCCCTGGAAGGGGGATGGCGAAATCCGCCAACCCATCCGATTTTTCGTACATAACTCCATATCTTACCGGCCGACATCCGCCAAGTTTATTCGTACAGGCTTAGCAATGAAAGGCGCATTGCATAAAGCAAGAAAAATGAAATTCGGCTGAAGAGTTTTCAAGTTAGGGGCCTTTAAAGTAAAAACAATTCGCACGCCAGACCACAAATATCGGTTCTGATGCGCTTCCCGTATATTGGCAAAAGGGAAGTGTTCTTGACAACACTAGCGACTTGTTTGATGCATATTGTTATGCCATATAACTTACAAGTCATGTTAGGTCGCCGAGGTCAAGTCAGGTCAAGTTTATGACAAGCTAATGGAACCAAACTTCATCAACTGGAATGTGTCATAAATGAAAATGACTGTCATGCAATTGATGTCACTTTACATGTTGCTCCCTACACATCCAGAAATATACTGTTTGTCATTGTCTGCCTAAGCGCTTCCATACTTTATTCATGTATTTCACTCCTTTCTTTGCGAAGCCGATTGTACCGAGCCGCCCAACGGAGCAGTCTGGTTGGGAGTCCGGTTCCGGCAACTGGAGCAGGTAATGACCTGATGAAGTGTTCCTAGATAGGTGACCTGAGGTCAAATAGCAGATCTAGCATCTGTATTGCATCATGAATAATGTCCAGAACATCATTAATGCAAATTTTGGAGCATTTAAACACAATCACAGCGATCCGTAACAGTGGTAAGCCAAGCCACGAAAAACCAGAAAATTTTGCTATATTGACCTCATTTGACTTGGAAGATATTGACCTAAGGTTATGGACTTTGCACACAATAGAAATCACTATCGTGCCCATCAACCTTGCGAATTTCGTTCCTCTAGCTTTCATAGGAGCTGAGATCTTACGGGTGGCGTAATCCCCCCTCCAGTGCGCGTTATTTTCAGAGGCCCCCCAGGGCGCGTATTAAGCCCACCAGACCAGAGCTGGCCATCACCGGCAGTGACCTAAGCCCACCGAAGCAGGGCTGGCCGCCCCCGGCAGTGACCTAAGCCCACCAGACCGAGCTGGCCGTCCCCGGCAGTGACCTAAGCCCACCGGAGCAGAGCTCTCCGTCCCGGGCAGTAACCTCATAAACCCGCCGCCGCTGGGTGCATAGCGCCACAAGTCACGTGGATGCGGCCGTTTCTCGGGTGATGGCTTCCTCAGGCGGCCGAACTTCGATTCATGAGGAATTGAATACCAACTTGGCCGTTCAAATCGATATTTCGCTTTTATAACTGGCGCCCGGCCATCCCCTTCGTCGGGCGGAGAAGGGAGAAGATGCCATGCCCACTTGCACGATTTCATGACCCTCCTGCGAGCCTTAAGCAAATCGGTGCGCTCCGGACAAAAAAATTTAATTAGGGATGAAGCATTTTTGGAGATTTACGTTTTTTTACCTGACTTAGATTACTGACTGCCCCTGCCCTGGGATGCCCCTGGACCCAAAAGTGCACAAGCAATGTCAAAAGGATGCAGGAACAGATATGGCATGCAAATGTTCAGCTCTCTGCACTCGTTTATTTCGTTCTGCTATTGCTGAAAATCCCGACGGACGGATGTGGACGTCATCGCCACCAGGTCTGACGAAAGACCCATGAAACATGTACCAAATATTTCTTCCTCAATAATTGAGATGTTTGGGAGAATATGGCCAACACGTCTAAAAAGTACTGGGGCAAACATTTTCAGGCAAGCTTGAATAGTCTGACCACCGTAAACCGTGGTCTTTTATATAGGAAAAATTGGCAATTTATGAATGCATGTTACCTTATTGCGTAGGTGGTAATCAGGATGTCAACATCTATCTGTGTGTCACTATTCAGGAACAATTGAATAACCGTAATTGACATCTATCTGTGTTGAAATAGCATTTTGAATGGGGATGCCAGTTCTTCGTTAGTTTGTTGGTTATTTGGGTTTCCGAGCACCTCGACTACTATGGTCATATTGCGCCCGAAATTCAGATAGTCATTGGGATGGGGTGAAATGGGGTATCAACCCTCGCATTCTGAGCATCGTCTACGCGGTGACATTGCGCTGCAGATTTTACATGACAATGAATATCAGTGAAGAGTAAATGTCGTGGAGAACCATACTTTAGGACGGAAGTAAATCAGTTCTCCCGGTTGAACATTATAACACATATTTAGCAGATCATCACTAAAGAAATATACCTATGCAAATATAATATGATGTATGCGCTCTTCAGCGTAAAGAGGACACAAGATTAAAACATGGCGAACTGTCAGCAGGACATCTGGAGCAAAGAGGTTTGTCGCCACGGGATAACACATAATAATTAATGGCATAAGCATGCTCTATGCGGAGGCAGCACAGTGTTATATCTTCTTGTTTACGCTTACGGCAGGACGAGCACCAAGATCTCAGACGTTGCTTGATGGCGTGTAGTTTGTTCGCCGGCGTCGCGTCCCACATTGCCTGCCACTTGTCTATGATAAAGATGGACACCTCTCGGTAATGGTCCGTGGCAGAGAGTGGCAGTGATCGAGTGCACGGTGCGTTCGCTCTTCGCTTCGTCGGAGAATCCGCCGACTCGTTTCTAGAAGAAGAAAAAACACTGTGGCAAGGAAGCTAGCACAGAATCTCCCGTCGAATCGTGGTGTGCATAGTGGTAAGACGGCTTAGAATAGCACGCAAGAAGGGCTGGAGAGATAAAATGTGTTCAGGACCAAAATGCTGCTTAGGGAATCGGTGAAGATAACATGTCGATCGTCCTCTAACATTTCGATATGTCATGAAGCTTTCGAAAGAGCGATAAATTCTGATGTATATACGGACGCGTGCGCCGAGAGTGAAAACGATGGAGTGAAAGATCTGCGAACAAAAGCATCGCCTACGCCATCCTCTGGATTCGTCAGAATAGGCTGGCGTTGGCGAAACTCTTCTGGGGAGACATCGGTTTTCCCGTTTCCCAGGGCAGGGATGTATCCACTTGCGGTACGACCAGCTACCATGGGGGAGGCTGCATATCCTCAATTCTACGAATTCCTTGAAGTATAACTTGGCTTTCCCGGAAAAGCTCGTTAACACGCATACCAAAACAGGCAACACTCGCGCATCACTCCGTTGCGAAAAAGGTCGGTAGTCGCCCGGAAAAGAGCATGTGGACGAGCTGGGTGGTGAGGGAACTGACGAAGTTTGCAAGCGTAGCCCATTCCCAGCCTTTATCTGTGCAGACAGAGATGAGGCTCGTACGCTTCGGGTTAAAAGGATCATTTTGGGTGAGATGCGGAATGCTCCCGTTGCTATTCGGATAGCCGTACGATGAACGGCTTGAAGTGTACGGGTGTTGGCTGGAGCTGTACCGTCATAGATAAAAACGGTGTAGTCAAGTTTCCTGCGTACCAAGGAACGATGCACAAGCTTATCTCGATCCGCACTATAAGGAGGGCGAGCAACGCATTTCAACACGCGCCCTGGAGGGCCTCTGACAATAACGCGCCCTGGAGAGGGGGGGCGGATTCCGCCCCCCTAAGATCTCAGCTCCTATGAAGGCTAGAGCAACGAAATTAACAGGGTGGATGGGCACGATAGTAAACTCTATTTTGTGCAAAGTGACCTTAGACACCTTAGGTCAATACCTTCAAGGTCAAATGATGTCAAAATAGCAAAATGTTCTGGTTTTGCGTGGCTTGGCTTGTCATTGTTATGGATCACTGTGGTTGTGTTTAAATGCTCTAAAATTTGCATTAATGATGTTTTGGACATTACTAATGATGCAATACAGATGTCAGATCCGCCATTTGACCTCAGGTCACCTATATAGGAGCACTTTATTAGGTCATTACCTGCTCCAGTTACCGGAACCGGGCTCCCATCCCGACTGCTCCGTTGGGCGGCTCGGCACAATCGGCTTCGCAAATAAAGGAGTGAAATACATGAATAAAGGATGGAAATGCTTAGACACACAATGACAAACAGTAGATTTCGGGATGTATAGGGACTAACATGCAAAGTGACATCAATCGCATGACAGTCATTTGCATTTATGACACATTCCAGTTGACCAAGTTTTCCTCCATTAGCCTGTCATGAACTTGACCTGACTTGACTTCGGCGACCTAACATGACTTTTAAATTATATAGCATAACAATATGCATCAAACAAGTCGCTAGTGTTGTCAAGAACACTTCCCTATTGCCAATATACGGGAAGCGCATCAGCGCCGATTTTTGTGGTCTGGCGCTGTGAATTGTTTTTACTTTAACGGCCCCTAACTTGAAAACTTCTCGGCCGATTTCCACTTGTCTTGCTTTAAACAATGCGCCGGTCATTTCTAAGCTGGTACGCGATAAATTTGGCGTATATCGGCCGGTACAATATGGAGTTATGTACGAAAAATCGGAAGGATTGGCGGATTTCGTCATACCCCCTCTAGAGCGTGTGTTAACCTGTTATGAACTTGACCTGACTTGACCTCGGTGACTTGACATGACTCTGGAACAATATAGCATGACAATGTACATCAAACAAGTCGCTAGTTTTGCCAAGAACACTTCCTTTTTGCTAGTATACCGGAAGCGCATCAGCGACGATATTTGTGATCTGGCGCTGGAAGATATTTTTGGCTTTAGTGACCCTTAACTCGAAAAATTTTCGGTCGATTTTAATTTTTCTTACTTCAAACAACGCGCCGGTCATTTATTGGCAGGTATACAAACAATGGCGTATATCGGCCGGTACGATCTGGAGTTATCTACGAAAAACCGGAAGGGTGGGGGGATTTCGTCCCCCCCTCCAAGGCGAGTGTTAATACGGTCGGTGAGCTAAACCACCTTCAATGCACTTCCTTCCTTCAGGTGGTCTTCCTTCGTCGGGTAGTGCCTACATGTTGCATCCCGACGTCGGTCGAATTTCGCACCTAAGAATCGCACCATGGGCTGAACATTCTAATCACAAAGCATAATTTCCATATCCTGACAATATCAGCGAAGACAAAAAGGAATGGAGGTGGCAGTTTTCGCTGTTGAAGCCGAAAATCCATTGCTATTTTCCAATTTCTCCAGGCACGCTACTGCTAGTTGCAGCTGCCCTTGTGCTGGTGGCGTTCGTCAGGCTCAGAACGAAAGAGCAGTCGTCCACGAAAGCGAACGTCCCATGTTCCGCGCAATGCAGTCACCAATGTCGTCTCACAAATCATGATGCCACATAGCGAGAAAACTTCCCCGTGTGAAGCCATTCTCCTGAACGCAATATGGGGAGAAATGGTTTCCGATGCATATGCAAATCTTCTTTCAATTTTTAATCTGTAGAAAAGGTGCACATATGCCCACGAATTCCTTCCTTGAAAAGTTTCTAATTACCGTGACGGCAAGCTGTGCCGTACGCTTTCTCGTTCTCAAGAAAATGGCGCATAGGTGGCGCTTAATATGCAAGGCCGCTCTCACCTCAGGGTCTAGGAACACGATATAATCGATTGCACATCTGTTTTTACCAAATTTGCATCGAATGCTTCCAAGTAGATCATTTTTTTAAAGAAATTACGAAAGACAAACATTTATCATCTTTTCAAATAACTTGCACAGATCAGCCGTCAAAGAAATCGAACGATGGTTTAACCCCCCCCGGGGGTTTTGTTTTTTTGGGGGGGGGGCTCCCCTGGTTTTCCCTTTAACGGGAAAACAGGGGTTGGTTCCCCCCCCCCCCCCCTTCTCCCCCCCCCGGGGGGGGGTTTGGGGGGGGGGCCGGGAAGGGGGGGGGGGGGGGGTCCGGGGGGGGGGTGGGGGTGTTGTTGGGGCGCCATAAAATTTTTTTTAATTTTTTTTGTTGGGGGGGGGGTTTTGGTTGGGGGGGGGGGGGGGCGGGGTTCCCCCAAAAAGCCTTTCTTAAAAAAGGAACCCCCCCCCCCAAAAACCCCCCAAAAAAAAACTCGGTTTAATTTTTTTTTTTTTTTAAATGGTCAAAGTCAGTGTTCTCAGATTTCAGTGGCGAGACAACCGCAACATCCCTCCACATTGGAGAGAATAGCTTAGTTTCCATAGCGTTAGATTTGATTTTGGAATTCCCATAAAGAGTTAAATGCGCGTAAAAGCAATGTAGTCACCTCCGCCGGACGGTTCTTCAGTACGTCGTCATGCACCCTCGTTAGGCCCTGGGAGACACTTCGAAATTAAGAAATAGCAGATATTAGCTCAGATTGAGAAAATGACTGGTTGTAAGAAAAATATTGCGGAATAGAAAAGTGAATGACGGACATCTCACAGTAGACCTTCCACGAAGGAAGTTTGGGTCTGTGCTTCCGGTTCGACTTCTATCAGTAAGTGAAGTTTCGAGTTCATTGGCTACATCGATTTGGTGACCTACCTCACGATCGCCAATGAACAGTACAGGGAGAGGGGTGGTGCCGAATAGACTTGCTTTTCTTTTAATTCGGAATTGGATCAGAGGACGGTAGGTAGAGCGGTTAGAAGATTTCACGTATTCATGCCAAAAAGTCCGCCTTGCTTCGAGTATCATACAGCGCACGTCAGGCCTAGAACGTCTGAGTTCTATTACATTCGTGCTGGTGTTGCTACAGATAAATGCTCTACAGGCGCGTCCACAGCTCGTAAGACATCATGACACTTTTGCATATACCATTGACCTGGTATACCATGAGGGGACCCGGTGGCTCCAGGAATGCATTCGGTGGCACATTCTAGGAGAGAGGTAAATGTTTCCATTGACATTGACGATTTAACATCATTGGCACGAAAAAAAACTGTGCGCGTTCATCAAGCATTTTCCTTTCCGCTTATTTCAGGTACCGTCGATGTGGGCGGGACCCAAATATAGCACTGTTTTGATAATGCAACCAGATATGGAAGTTACTTCCTAATTGGTCTTCCTCAACATCAATTCAAGAGTTTCTCCAGTGGTCGGAAGCCCAACTTCAGGACGGAGGCAGATAGGGCACACAGTAAAAACACGGCGGTTAAAAAGTAAACCAAGCGCAACCACGACCTACAGGTTCATTTTCAGCGCTAATTATTCCCGGCAGCGCTGTGTTGCATAGCTAGAAACACCCCACCGTGAGCAATAGTGTCAGACCAGAGATATTTGTGGAAGACAAAATAACTTTAATGGATACTATATGTTATGTTCTAAGCTTTACTTCCTGTACCCACACTACTGCTATGCAACGCTGGTTCCTAGGAACCCTCTGGAGATCTTAGGCACTCATTATATAACCTCTACAGATCCAGTGTAAAAAAATCATCAATGGTGGGCAAGTCAATGGTTCCATTAGGTTTCGAAACGTATCACAGATGCCGTCTGTTTTGGTTTATGTATACAGTGCAGGGAAAGCTACGTGACAAAATGATTGCTGACTGTAAAGGGGCGACAGGGATTCAAACGGCGCATTTGTACCTTGTGTAGGAGCAGAGTCCACCGAGGACTCCGAGAACCGGCTTCGACCAGCGCCGAGCCATTGTGTTCTCGGGCGAGACCGCGGTGCGCCCCCCCCGGTGTATATCCTGACCCCGGCAGTCCCCGCTTTTGAGGGACACCCAGCTGTGGGGGCGGCGGCCGCAGGGGAGGATTCATCTCACATGGCGGCGGCGGCTGCAGGGGAGGATTCATCTCACATGGCGGCGGCGGCTGCAGGGGAGGACTCATCTCACATGGCGGCGGCGGCTGCAGGGGAGGACCAATCTCACATGGCGGCGGCGGCCGCAGGGGAGGACCCATCTCACATGGCGGCGGCGGCCGCAGGGGAGGACCCATCTCACATGGCGGCGGCGGCCGCAGGGGAGGACTCATCTCACATGGCGGCGGCGGCTGCAGGGAGGATTCATCTCACATGGCGGCGGCGGCTGCAGGGGAGAACCCATCTCACATGGCGGCGGCGGCTGCAGGGAGGATTCATCTCACATGGCGGCGGCGGCTGCAGGGGAGGACTCATCTCACATGGCGGCGTCGGCTGCAGGGGAGGATTCATCTCACATGGCGGCGGCGGCTGCAGGGGAGGATTCATCTCACATGGCGGCGGCGGCTGCAGGGGAGGATTCATCTCACATGGCGGCGGCGGCTGCAGGGGAGGACTCATCTCACATGGCGGCGTCGGCTGCAGGGGAGGATTCATCTCACATGGCGGCGGCGGCTGCAGGGGAGGATTCATCTCACATGGCGGCGGCGGCTGCAGGGGATGATTCATCTCACATGGCGGCGGCGGCTGCAGGGGAGGACTCATCTCACATGGCGATGGCGGCCGCAGGGGAGGATTCATCTCACATGTCGGCGGCGCCTGCAGGGGAGGACTCATCTCACATGGCGATGGCGGCCGCAGGGGAGGATTCATCTCACATGTCGGCGGCGGCTGCAGGGGAGGATTCATCTCACATGGCGGCGGCGGCTGCAGGGGAGTACCCATCTCACATGTCGCGAGGGATGCTCCCGTCGGCCCCTCCACTCGCCTTCGCGGCGATTAGGTGGCCGAGCTTGAGGGAGAAGCTTTACCCATCATGCCCTGGCAGCCCCTCGCCAGGGGCGTTTTCCATCTGGGCCAGTCGCGCTCGCTTTGCATCGTCGGCGCGGCTTTCTGCCATCTGGTGCTGTGGGCTCATATTACGGATTTTGACCGGTCATTGTTTTTTTTTTGGGGGGGGAGGGACGGTAATGTAGGTGCGGAAGTATATTTTGAAGGTGAAGAGGAGGCCTAGCTCACGGGAAGTGGACATGAATCAGGAAGGGAGGTGGTGGAGATGAGGAATTTGGAGGTGATGGTGATAATGGTGCGTGTGGGGGATGAGGCGAGGAGGAAGGGGAGAACGGACGGGAAGTGGAAGGCGGGTATTCCAGAGGTGATGTGGTAAAAGGGGAGGCCTTAGATTGGGATTTGGTGGAGAGGACCGAGCAAGCCTCTTAGAGCGTTGAGCATGGGTGCACTCCCCCACCCCCTCCCTCCTCAACGTTGGTCGGAAGGGTTGGTTGGTTGGTTGTTGGTTTTTACGACACATCGACCGTTGAGTCATGCAGTGTCGCCAATCTCTCACGCCGATTGGTCGCGGGCGAAGAGTAGCGGCAGGTGAGACTCGAACCCACAACCTTTCGATTGTGAGACGAGCAACTTACCACCAGGCTACTCGTCCCCCGTTGGTCGGAAGGGGGCCTTAGGTGAGCCAACGGAGCGCCCACGAGTGACAGGTGGTACTTCCGTTGCTTCGGCGTCGGCTTGGAGTGGTTGTTTTTACCTCCCAGGTGATGTGAAAGTAACCCCAAAGGCTCGAATAAATGCTGCCAGCTGTGCAATCAACTCATAGTGTTTGCTGGGCTATACGTGTTGTAGGATTGTTACACTGGTTTTGGTTTCCGGAGCGTAAGACGCTCTAGGATTTGCTCTTTCATAGAGGTCCGTGACGTGGAAACGATATTTTGTGGTTGTATTTGTGGTTTTTTGTGAGTTAGTCTCTTTACTTTCATATAGTTTGAGCACGCACTATCACATGAGGTGAATAAATCTGTCCTAACAGTTTCTCATCTGGAAGGGGGACACACGCAAAGTTCACATGTTTTCTTTGCAAAACAAGCATTCGAAGGAAGTGTGTTGGTTCGAATCCCACCTGTATCTGCTTTTCGCCCACGACAAATCGGCGTGACTGGTTGGTGAATTTGAATAGCCAAAGCAGTCGACGAGTCACAAAACCAGCATACAACTGTTCACACCAAATAACAGCAACTTTTTCCCGATGGCTATACCTACAAGGAGCTTTATCAATGAGTCGCAAGCACCTACTGGGGCCAGAATAAATGGAGGCAGTTTCCGATCCCTACGGCGTGCCCAATAATCCAGCTGAAACTGCTTGATGGGAACTACTGGCGTGTTCCATTAACTCGCGCCATCCTATGTGTATCTGATCCAATTGTGCTCTCGCCGGAAGCGCGGCCACCGGTCACATCAGAATGGCGACTTTTAGAGGCCTGGAGTAGGCGGCAGACGCCTGCACGGCCTTCCTGGTGCCTCCACTAGAGAGCAATAAACGTCCTCCATGCTCACATTGGCCAATGATTTGTCTGCGTAGCCTCCCCATTATTGGAGAAGCCGCCTCGGCCTGCGCCGTCGCGGGCCGGCGTGGATTTATTGTCCTCTTTATGGGATAGACATCCAACATAAGGGGGCTATATTGCCAAATGTTCACAGTATAGCTGCATGTTGCAACGGGGCGTTGTTGGCGGGACGAGTGGAAGGAAGCTGCCTAACGTAACGAGATGTACATGCATTCAGCAACTTAATTAATGAAATAAAGGTACTGACTAGCATGACAGATATGCAGCATGCACGTACCTCTCTGATATATATATATATATATATATATATATATATATATATATATATATATATATATATATATATATATATATATATATATATATATATATATATATATATATATATATGTGTGTGTGTGTGTGTGTGTGTGTGTGTGTGTGTGTGTGTGTGTGTGTATGTATATATACCCATTTGACTAACGGGATTAGTTGGCCCATATTACGTCCGTTCACCATGCCCCAGCAAACTTCACCCTTAAATGCCTCACAGAAAAAGTTGATGGGAAATGTTGTTGGGCGTTGTCATCACAAAACGAATTCGCATGCTAAAATTAAGAACCAACCATTTCTATTGGCAAACGGTGAACAAACCCCCTCCGCATTCTTCCCTGCCTCCCCAAAAAATGACTGAGCCTAACGCAGAATTACTCTAGCTGAAGGATGAAAATATAAGCAAAATAATCTTCTTCGCAACTACGTGTTCTGCACGGCCAACGCTCCTACTGGCCGCCGGGTCGCAGCGGCTCTGTCGGTCCGTGGTCCATCGCCGGCTCTCCTCAGACGCCGCGCTCGTCTGGTGTCGCCACCGGCCTGGTCGCCGGCGGCGCCAACTCACGGGGGAGGGATGGGGTAGTCGGCTCTCCTCGGGGCGCGGCGCGTCGACGGCGTCGGCCTGAGCGTCGCCTCCGACGATGGGCCAGCCGGGACTCCGCCAGCGGTGAGCGCGCCCGGCCGTCTGAATAATTGGACGGCTGTGGTGGCGGCCGCCCGGTAATGGTCGGCTGGGTCTAGCCGTCACAGCGCTAGTCTGGGCTGATCGGCGTGGTGACACTGTCCGGCTCACCACAGACTAGTGGCGTGTGTGCACACTGCCGTCACAGCGTCAGTCGGAGCTGATGTCGGTGTGGTGACGCTGCCCGGCTCACCTCAGACCAGTGGCGTGAGGACACTGCCGTCACAGCGTCAGTCGGAGCTGATGTCGGTGTGGTGACGCTGCCGTCACAGCGTCAGTCGGAGCTGATGTCGGTGTGGTGACGCTGCCCGGCTCACCACGGGTCAGTCGCATGGCGTGTGAACACTGATCGTCGCCAGCTACAGGCCACTCAACGGGCCGGTATAATGCGCCACAACAGGAGATGGAGTGGCTGGTGGGTCCACCTCAAAACCACGCCTGACTTGGTCTGTAGCATAAGCCGACTGTCCTGGTCTGTAGCATAGGTCGACTGTCCTGGTCTGTAGTACCGGCCGACTGTGCAGTTCTGTAGCATCGGCCGACTGTCCTCGTTTGTAGCATCAGCCGACTGTCCTCGTCTGAAGCATCGGCCGACTGTCCTGGTCTGCAGCATCGGTCGACTGTCCTGGTCTGTAGCATCGGTCGACTGTCCTGGTCTGTAGCATCAGTCGACTGTCCTGGTCTGTAGCATAGGTCGACTGTCCTGGTCTGTAGTACCGGCCGACTGTGCAGTTCTGTAGCATCGGCCGACTGTCCTCGTTTGTAGCATCAGCCGACTGTCCTCGTCTGTAGCATCGGTCGACTGTCATCGTCTGTAGCATCGGTCGACTGTTCTCGTCTGTAGCATCGGCCGACTGTCCTGGTCTGCAGCATAGGCTGGCTGTCCTGGTCTGTAGCATCGGTAGACTGTCCTGGTCTGTAGCATCGGTCGACTGTCCTCGTCTGTAGCATCGGCCGACTGTCCTCGTCTGTAGCATCGGCCGACTGTCCTGGTTTGTAGCACCGGCCGACTGTCCTGGTCTGTAGCATCGGCCAACGACCGGGCCTGGTCCCCAGCATCGGCCAAGAGCTGTCCTGGACCGTAGCGTCGGCCCACTCATCCACAGTAGAACATCGCAGGAGAACATCACAGTAGAACATCACGGTAAAGTATCGCGGTAGGGCATCACAGTAGAGCAGCACAGTAGGGCATCACAGTAGAACATCACGGTAGAACATCACGATAGAACATCCCAGTAGAACATCACAGTAGAGCATCACAGTAGAACATCGCAGTAGAACATCACAGTAGAACATTACGGTAAAGTATCGCGGTAGGGCATCACAGTAGAGCATCACAGTATGGCATCACAGTAGAACATCACGGTAGAACATCACGGTAGAACATCACGGTAGAACATCACAGTAGAACATCACAGTAGAACTTCACAGTAGAACATCACAGTAGAACATCGCAGTAGAACATCACGGTAGAACATCACGGTAGAGCATCGCAGTAGAACATCACAGTAGAACATCACAGAAGAACCTCGCAGTAGAACATCACAGTAAAACATCACGGTAGAGCATCTCAGTAGAACATCACAGTAGAACATCACAGTAGAACATCACAGTAGGACATCGCAGTAGAACATCACAGTAGAACATCACGGTAGAGCATCGCAGTAGAACATCACAGTAGAACATCACGGTAGAGCATCGCAGTAGAACATCACAGTAGAACATCACGGTAAAGTATCGCGGTAGGGCATCACAGTAGAGCAGCACAGTAGGGCATCACAGTAGAACATCACGGTAGAACATCACGATAGAACATCACAGTAAAACATCACGGTAGAGCATCTCAGTAGAACATCACAGTAGAACATCACAGTAGAACATCACGGTAAAGTATCGCAGCAGGGCATCACAGTAGAGCATCACAGTAGGGCATCACAGTAAAACATCACGCATATTGAAGTCCTGAAATTCGGTCCCATTCGTAACCGTATGAGCCACTCAATCCGAATCAATATGTTTACCGAAGAGATACATGCATTCAATATGTAAAATATTTCCAGATATATCCAAGTTATCCGATCCGCTTTCAAAAATGTAATATACATAAGATTCGTTATGTTAAAATACGCAATGGTAGCTACGCCAACAAGAATAAGCAATGTTTTAAGTAACAATGCAAGGCAAAACATTGAACGTTAACAGTGTTGAGCGCAAGGTGCAACGCAATTTTCATTAGCAGCACCATATGTTGCAAAAGCACACAAATTAACTTCGAATCACATGTACTACTACTCACGCCTAGTTTATTGTACATGAGCAGGAACAAAGCATACAAGGAGCGGAATCACAAGCAAGGAATCAAATATTGTTGTGGTTGCTCCATGTGTTCATTCTCTGGAACAATAAATTACCTGCAATTTCCCAAATGGTGCTGGAGGGTACTCAAGTTTTGCAATATGAAGTGAAAGGAAAAAGTGGAATAAACCAGCAAACTGCGGGAAATAGCTGCAGACCATGTTGGCCCAGCCCACCTGTTGTGTTTCTATAAACACCAATAGAGTGCACCAAGAGAATGCACCAGAGAGTGCACCAAGAGAGTGCACCAGGAGAGTGCACCAAGAGAGTGCACCAAGAGAATGTACCAAGAGAGTGCACCAGGAGAGTGCACCAAGAGAGTGCACCGAGATAACGTACCAAGAAAGTGCACCAGGAGAGTGCACCAAGAGAGTGCACCTAGAGAGTGCACCAACAGAGCGCACAAAGCACGCGGGCGTCGCATTTACGGGACGGCGCCGATGGAAGCTGTAGCGCGGAGTAGCGCTGTCCGATCAATATCGACTCCAAACTGCATTGGAAAGCCATAACTCGGGAGCACCCTGCGGTCATAACCAGGGCGCGAACGGAGTCATCGAGGTATAAAATTAGCATTAAACTCTGTCAAGTAATCAGCGCAACATGAAAGCCTGGTCGGAATTTGCCTCCGCTGGTCAGCGAGTGCTGCACTATTTCAAGACATTGCTGGTCATGGTGAGTACCGGTTATGCTGGCCACCTCGTTCATGATGTAATGACCTCTTTAACTGTAGTAATAGTCGGTTTACCGGTGCATGCTACAAGTAGCGCGTCATAGCAGTAATCTCATGGTTGACCTACGATGTCTCAAATGGCAATCTGTATACCTTTTGCGCCCACGTTTCGTTGTCTTCACCCACACACTAAACTGTCGTCAATATTCCTCGTTCGTGATTACCTTTATGTCGCTTTTTGCCGATGGATGTTGTGGGAACCTCTTCACTTCTACTTCCTGTAATTGGAATTAACAAAGTGCATTGTTCAACAAGGTTCCATTTTTAATGTGCATAAAGACATAAAGACATAAAAGATTAGTGCAACTATGAGCCACACGGGCCCTTCTTGGTTGCACTCTGTACACTGAACAAATTGCCCACCAAAACTGTCAATCAGCCCTCCCTGTAATACTGAAAAGCAAGCCCTATATTCTTATAATGATTGTCTATGCTGTTTTTAAAGATGTTCAATGTGCTGCTACTGACGATGTTTTCTGGCAGCTGGTTCCAGTGTTCCACTACCCTGTTGGTGAAGAAAGCTTGCCTTAACCTTGTTCTGCTGTGTTTAACTTTAATTTTGATTTTATGACCTCTAATTGCATCATTTCTGTTAAATTCAAACATTTCCCCAAGGTATCCCCTCTCCAGACCATTTACAAATTTAAAGACCTCGATGAGATCTCCTCTCAGCCTTCTATATCTAAGTGAAAACATATTCAATTTCTTCAATATTTCCTCATATGCTAGGTTGCTTATGCCATTAACCATTTTTGTAGCCCTCTTTTGTACTCTCTCCAAAAGCCAACAATCTTTTTCATAGCTAGGAGACCAAGCTTGGATGCAGTATTCCAAATGTGGCCTGACGTATGCACAGTAAAGCTTCCTGATCACTTCCTCACTTCTGTATGATACATTCCTATTTATTGCCCCGAGCATTCTCAGTGCCTTCTTCCTGGCTTCCTTGGTCTGTTCTGATGCCCCCAGTTTTGTGTTTAGAATAACACCTAAATCCTTCTCCTGTTGAGTCACTGATAGCACTTGGCCACCCATCAAGTATGGATCCTTCATATGCTGCTTACCTACATGCATGATTTTGCACTTATCAAAGTTAAATTTCATTTGCCATTCTTCGGACCACTTAACAAGTTCGTCTAAGTCTTTTTTGCAGCGAGATATGCTCATTCTGACCTGTTATTGCCCTAAAGACCTTCAAATCATCCGCAAATTTCAAAACTTTACTGCTTAGGCCACTTTCAATGTTATTAACAAATATAATGAACAGTAATGGCCCTAGTACTGACCCCCTGGGGGACTCCACTAAGAACATTTTGCCATGATGACTTTGTACCATTTAGCATCACTCTTTGCTGTCTATCTGAAAGCCACAACTCTATCCATTTTAAGATGCTACCTGCAATACCATGGGACTGAAGCTGTATCATTAACCGTTTATGGGGTACCTTGTCAAAGGCCTTACTAAAGTCAAGATATGCTACATCAACCTGATTTCCCTGATCAAATTGTTCTGTGGCGTAGTTCAAAAAGTCCAAGAGGTTTGTGAGACACGATCGTCCTTTTCTAAACCCATGTTGAGTATTTTGAATCAATCTGCTACCTTCCAGATAACTAACTATTCTATCCTTGATAATTGATTCGAGTACCTTGCACCTAGGGATGTGAGACTTATTGGCCTATAGTTTTCAACTTTCCCTTTCTCCTTTCTTGAAAATAGGAACTACATTTGCCCTTTTCCAATCGGTTGGAATTTCATTATGTGAAACTGATCTACAAAATATTATACTAAGTGGAAATGCCAGTTCCTTTTCAGTTTCCCGCAACACCCTAGCATAAATTTCATCAGGTCCTGCTGCCTTATTTGGCTTTATTTTCCTGATATGATTGTAAACAACATCACTATCAATGAAATCAACATCATTTGTCAGATCCCATGTCACTGAACTATGGTGTATGGTCGGCAGATTGGTCATATCTTCCAATGTAAACACTGATTTGAACTGCTTGCTCAGCTCCTCAACCATCTCACTATCCTCACCCAATGTAGTCCCGTTTACTTCCATTGGACCAATTGTGCTAGAAACTTTACTCAGCTTGTAGAAACTAAAGAACTTTTTACTGTCCCCATTACAGTTTCTAGCTAAATCCAGTTCTTTTGCTCGCTTTGCTGCTCTGGTTTTTTGCTTCACAGTGTCTCTAGCTTTTCGATACGCCTTTAGATTAACGACATTTGAGGCTTCTTTAAAAACTCTAAATGCAGTTTTCTTTGCCTTAATTGCTTTTATCACGTCTTGTGTAAGCCATGCTGGCTTTCCTACCCTTTTTGCGTCTTTGCTTTTGGGGGACATGTCTAATCTGAGTTTCCTTCAAGTAAGATTTGAACTTTTCCCACATTTCACAGGCATTTAAATTGGAGAATTCTTCTTCCCATCTGATGGCACTTAAAGCCGCTCTCATGCCGTTAAAGTCTGCTCTGCTGAAATTTGGAACCTTTACCAAATTATCCTTGATAATTTCCCCTACATGTGCCTTGAATCTAACTATGTTATGGTCACTTTTTCCCAGAGTATCGCCTACAGTCAAGTCTTGAACCAAGTCACTTAAATCCGAGAATACAAGGTCCAAGAATGAACCATGCCTGGTAGGTTCCGATACAAACTGGTGTAAGAACAGGTCCTCTTCAAGGCATTTCCTAAACATTTTGCATGATGGGGTGCCAACACCAGCATTTTCATAACCTTTTAGATTAAAGTCACCGAGAATAAGGCACTTCCTCTTAAAGTTTCTACTGATTTCCTCACAAATCACCTTGTCAAGCTCCAGTTGCTGAGAATGTGGCAGGTTTCCTTATCGGTAGAAAGCTCCTATCCTAAGAGTATTGCTGTTGCCTTTTCCCACAGTGACATCAAGCCAAATGGACTCCACAGACACATTTTTATCCCCACCTGCTACTTTTTGAGAACTGAATAAGCTATTCATATAGAGCATTACACCACCCCCTTTCATTGCTGGACCCCTATTGCACGAAAACATATTGTATCCCTGGATCTCATAGCCCTGTAAGTTATCTCCAAAATACCCTTCACTGACCCATGCCTCCGTAATGCAAACAAAATCCGGTTCCTCCTCAGCAACATAACACTTGAACTCATCAAATTTGGAACGGATACTCTGAGCATTAAACATCATACACTTAACGAATGCTCCATAACCACCTTTGACTTTTTTATATTGAGGAGTTCTTTTATCACTAGATGAACTATAACTCTGTCCCCTTGAGTTGCTGCTGTCCCTATTTGCAGACTTTGAGGTTATATTGCCTTGGCTGACACTATTGGAATATTCCTGAGTTGGCAATGCAATTTCATCCCTCCCCACCCCATTTCCTAGTTTCCCTGAAGGACATGCTTGTATACTTTGCCTAACACATGGACCCCCTTCTCAGAAAAGTGCAGGCCATCCCTCTGATAGAGGTCCCACGATGCATAAAACCTGCTCCACTCGTCTACAAATGTAAAGCCTAGCTCATGGCAGAGCTTTCCTACCCTGGCGTTAGCTGCCAGTGTCCTAGAGCTCCACTCAGGGGAGGCTCTAGCCCTAGGCAAAATTCCTGTTATAATGACTCTATTGGTACCCTTCAGGGTGGCCAGAAGGGCCCTGTACTCCCGCAGAAGCTCCTCACTCCTAGTCTGACCTATGTTATTTACCCCTACATGCACTATGACGGTGTTAAACTGGTGATCACTGGTGACCTGTGCCACCGCAGGTACCAGGTCCTTTACCTTGGCACCAGGCCTGGTGATGCACCTCCTGTCCCTCCTACCTTTACAAAATACCCGCTCTAAATATCGCACACGAGAGTCTCCTATGACCAGCACTGACTCCTTACTACTGCTATCCTGGGGGCAGTCATCCAATGCCTGGAACATATTTGTTGTTACTATGCCTGCCCGCTGGGCCGGTTGGCTAGACTTCCTCCCGCTCCTACCACCTGCCACCTGCCACTCACTAACCTTTTCCTTAGGTTCGCGTCTCCAAATCCTCCACCCCCTGACCTCATGCCACTTCCCCTCCTGTGACCTACCAGAACTACCCCTCCTCTGTTCGCTATTAAAGCTCCCCTTCTGAGAGATCCCAGCCACCTCCACAGTAGGGGAAGCCTCAGCTACCTGGTGGCCTGCGACCACCTGGGCATATGATGTCCCTGCTACGGAGTGACCCCTTGTTGCTTTATCTTGCCTACCCTGTGCAGCAAGGGCAGCCTTGAGATTGGAAACCTCTGCCTTAAGGGTCCTAATTTCTTCCTCTAGTGCCTGCATCCTGGTCGAAACCATCCTAAACGCTGCAGCTTATGTCTAGATTTAGATTCAAATTAACTCGCTAAACAACCGACAAAAAAGCTAACTATCATTCACTATAAATCGCTACCTCCTATACTGTCAGTTTATTATCTGAGTGCCTCAAGAAAAGCAGAAACTATTAAACAATTGTTTGTTTTTTTGTTTGTTTAAAAAAAAAAAAATGTTTTTTAAATTAAATAAATACACAAGATGTTTAATCTAATTTTCTTCAACACAAGTATGACTTATGGCTGGACAGAAAAATGAACAGTCACACAGCACTTATGAATAACCCCAACTTACTGCTAATTAAATTATCTTAAACTTCAACACCAACACCAAGCACTACTAATTACACTATCTTAAACTTCAACACCAAACACACTATGCACACCAAAAAATAAATAAAGTATGTTAGGATAGTATGAATGTTGTCTAATGTACTTATGAAATCTACACACTTGTAATATCTCCTACTACAGAAATCGAAGCGTCGGGAACACGCCGAAAGCCACGCGGCCTCGCTTTGGCGCACACAAGATGGCGCCCTGCGGCGTCGCTAGGTTAATATAGTATAGTTTGCGTGCTACGAAAATGCTTATGAGATAAAAATATGGATATGCATATGGATAGGAACGCAATGCATTGGAATTCCTGAGTTGTTGGATATTGATGGCCTGAAGTCTAAGCTGTTTATCGTAACTACACTTCACGAATCAACAAGAGCATAGCTAATTGACAGGTGGTCGCAATTATGGCAGCGCCCGAGCTCTAGCAATAGCTACAATTTCGAACATTCGAACATTCAAACAGAAACATTTCGAATAGTTGTTCGAGCGCCACCAATATTATATATAATCCATCATCGTAACCTATAGGCTTTCAGCGTGAGCCAGACAGAATTGATCCGGAAAGATTCGCAGGTTCATAAAGTACGAGGGGTTGCAATACTGTAAATGCAATACTCCTATGACATGAAACTAAACGTGGCGTATCCCAGCAACTTTACAACCGTATAGCCACTACCGATTAGAGAACGGTTGTCACACACATAGGGTCTGTTCCCGTGGCTCCACTGACCTCCACAAACCTCCACTGGTCGTTCCCGTGGTCAACCCAATGGAGACTTTTCCTCCACCAACCTCCATCAGTGGAGCAAAAGCTCCACCAGCCGAGGATTAGGGTCCAATTGTGATTTTTCAGTTGAGCTCAATCATGGCGCACTAGTTTCATATATTTGCACGTAAACAACGTCCTTCGTCATATGAATCTCATCTTCATGCGCAAACTGAATACCAGGATCATCATTCGCAATGCAAATATGCAATTACAACTATGAACCATAATCGAAGTAGCAGATGCAAACCACATAACATCCTTGTTGTGGCCTTTAATCCGCGTCATTCGTCCTGAGGGCAAGATGTTACTTTACCGTCGGGATCCGCCGCAATCTCCGTGCCGCAACTGCCACAATGCGGCGCGAACTTAGATTGCACTCAAGCCCGATCGACGAGGTCGAGAAAGTTGAGATGGAGAAAAGCCAGCATCGAGTAAAAAAGCGTCTCGGGGCCCAGGTAGCCACACACCAGATTATGTGCTTCCTGTACATTAAGAAGGTAGGCTGCCATAAAACTGGGGAGACGATGCCTGGTGCTCAACCGAGATGGAAGAGAGATTGCTTGGTTCATCCCATAGGAAAAAAGAACATCTGTTCTCCCTGCGGTTCCTAAGGGCACCTACATCGCTAGAAATAAAATTTCGGAACTTTGTATTATAAGTCATACTATATACATTGTGTGATCATCTGGACAAACATTTGAGGAGCAATTTGATCAATAGCACCAGATACTGCGCCAAACACTTCCTTTCTGTCGCAGAATTCAGACCGCTGTCAGCTGATTTCTCCACCGGCCGTTCCCGTGGGCAGGTCTCAACCAGTCTCAAGTAACCTTCACTGAGTTCCTTCTGGTGGAGCCACGGGAACAGACCCATATTGGTGATACACAGGACTCTACGGACGCAATGGTGAACGGAGCCCAACAATTCAGGCGGCTCGTGTGGAGGTAATTACACATTGGGGCACCCACTCACATCACTTGTGCTCCGAAGCGGATCATTGAGTTGCATCAAAGTGTCCAGATTAGTGCATTGTTCACATAATCAGCTTTGGTGGAAGTAATTACAAACTGAGGTATCTACCCGAACTCCTTGTGCTCCAGAGCGCACTATTGGACTGCATCAATATCAGTGTCAGATAGCTGCATTGTTCGAGGCATCAGCGCAGCGCATGCTTTCTATTCCCTTCTCATTATTTTTTCATAGGAATACCCAGTATCAATTGTCTCCGGGCACCTCATGCTACTTCCATAACAATGCATTATATTATTTCCATAGCTTACGCACGTATAGCACTCAGCAAACATCCAATGCATTTGGCGTTCATATTTATCGTACCCAAACTAAAGAATGTCAATCAGGACAAGCACGGTGGTACATTCACATGAAACGGTGGCCGAATGTAGAAATGCCCAGCGGAAGCACACGCCACTGAGAACCTTGCTGTATGATAGTCGCATATTGCTACTGGAGTCGAGCCTGAATGAAGTTGGGAATCTTAACATCGGCAACTCACTCGTTGAGCCACCTCCGGCTGAGCCGTCACGGCGTGGTTTCGCCTCGCGAGACTCGGAGACGCCTGGCGAGACTCGGGGACGCCTCGCCAGCACCGGTCACGCCTCGCGAGACTCGGGGACGCCTCGCCAGCCCCGGTGAGGCCTCACCAAACCCGGGGACGCCTCGCCAGCCCCGGTGACGCCTCGCGAAACCCGGGGGCGCCTCGCCAAACCCGGGGACGCCATCGGATTGTCATGCGATGACTGATGACCCGTCACCGTCGACCACTCTTTCTCGATGTGGCGCCGTCGCCACCTCCATTTTACTGACGGCCACTTTACAGGCTGCTACCCGTGAAAATCCAGAGTCACGAGCATCGGGTTTTGTAAGTTTCATTTTGTTAAAGCAGGCGCTTCGACCCTCTATGGCCAGTTCGCGCCGCGATTTTGTACGTAAACTACGACTTTTCACATGTCTCCGGAAGTTCTGTGCCAGTGTGTGAATCGGCTTGTATGAATGCACTGCATTCCATTGGCCTTGCGCTGTTGGACGTTTACCGGATCCCGGGACCAGTGGATCGCGAACAGTAGGGGCAGATGTAGTGTCCACGAATAGCTTGCGTTACGGATCCTCCCCCACGTGATCGGGTTGGCTGAGTTTGGTTATTTTAGTCATGATCAACTGACAAAATGCATTGATGCTCCTATGTTCGTTTGTCACATATGACTTTTAGCATAAGAAGAAAAGATCACAGAATAATTTTAGGTTCAACTACCAAGCTATGTCTGTATCAGCATGTGTATAATCTCAGGGGACGGGGTATGCCCCCCCCCCAATAAATTGGCGATTTGTTCCCCACCATTTTTGTCATGTCCCCTAGTACCCGACTATTAAAATGCCGGAGTATGATCCCCACAAAATAATAGAAGCCTGTCAAAACAATTAACCGGTTTCAAGGGCTATCTGCCGTCACAAAATATCCGAGCGGTAAACCAGCAAGCGTTAGACATGTTTTCTTCCAGACCATTCTTGAATAGCAGGAACCTTTATTATCGTGTGTTTTCCCTTTGGTGGAAAATTGTGCTTCGCAATGCACCAAATTTGCATAATCGCGCTGTCTTTTACGTCTGAGGTTGCCTTTCTCTGCACATATGTCGATATATCTTGAGCCTATAAATATATTATCTAAATTCGTATTTAAAATGCACCAAAATGCCATTCATTGTTCGAACCGTACATTTATTGTACTCCTTGGGTCAAAAATAGTTTTTGTTGTCAACTAATCTCCTCCATACTTGCCGCTAATTGCAATATTAGAAGATGCAATGATCAAATATGGACAGATTTATATATTCCTGATGACAATCTACCTACCATAGCCTGTATATCTGCAACACGGTAGGTGAATGTGGCTGGTGCGGTCCACCAATACGAGTCACACCCCCACACCCACCCATGCAGGATATCTTCATACATTGGTGGACAGGGGCAATTGAGCGCCCCGAATCCAATGGCGACACCCCCATTTCGATCTGACCAACCGCACGTGCGTTATAGCCTCAGGAATTTTGTGATGGTCACGATGCAAGGCTAATTTTAAATGGCCATAATTTCTGTTATAATCAACATAATTGCATAAACAAATACATCGCTGGATTCATAATAGACCAAAGACCACGTTTCAGTGCCTTATTTTTAAATTTGACAATTTCTTTTTTGTCACGTGACCTTAGGTCACGTGACACATCATATCGAGCGCATGGAAAATATCCAGTTTTACATTTTTATATTGTTGTGTAGTATGTTGTCTTTGACTACAAAAGAAATTCGAGAAATGTTTTTTCTAGATTTTGTATTAAAAATTCAGAGTATAGAGTGATGGCGTCATCAATGGCACCCGATTGTAGGCCACTCAGGGTTGAAGTCAGTTTGATTCGTGATCTCGTAGCCTTGCAACCTCCGATGACCTCGGGCGACCTCATCTGATCTGCATTTTACTTCCATGAGCTTGACTAACCTTCGGTGACCTCCTAAGGGTCATTTAAGCAAAGACTTGACCTTTAATATTTATTGACGGGAGAAGGGAGATTATAGTTTTTTGTGGGATGCTGAATTTGAATTAAGTGGCATATGCAATCGTTTGAGCAACGCTAATAGTCAAGTCCAATAAACGTCCGCATTCCAGATATTTAGTCATTAGTAACAGATCGTTATGGCTGGAAGGACAACTTCCAGCTAACACATAATGTCGCGGACGAAGTGCGCAAAATGAAGTAGCGGCACGCACAGCGTGTGTGTGTGTGGGGGGGTGTGTGTGTGTGTGGGGTGTGTGTGTGTGGGGGGGGTGTGTGTGTGGGGTGTGTGTGTGTGTGTGTGTGTGTACCACGAGAATGTCAAGCTAATGGTAGATTCGTACGGAATTCCGGGTCTCACATACCGCGATCTAATCGACCACGCTGTATGTGACAGCAGTGATCCCGACTGTATGATGCACCAGTGTAACGACTGTCTGGGAGAAGAGGGTGTGTTGGGATTTTTGAGACTAGTACAGGATGACGGTCACAAAAACGACCGCGATGACGGAGTCGACATTGACGACGATGACGACGACGATGACGGTGATGATATTGGCGTGGATGATGATTCATGGGATGATGATGCGGACAGTGATGAAGAACATCGGTTTAATCAATGGGTCAGCACGGATCGGTGCAATCTAATTGACGTTGTTCAGACTCGAGGTGAATTTCTACAGAGTTTAAGCAGTGCGGTCGTAAAACTGGCCAAACATCATTACGTGTTTACGTGGTTTTACGTTACAATCATTACGTGTCCACCAATTTAAGAAGAAATCCGAGATGGGTCGGTGTTATTTTGCACCCCAGGTGTGACTCGTATTGGTGGACCGCACCAGCTACTTATCATTCCTTCAACTTCCCTTTTTTCGTGCTATTCCAAGCCAAGGCGTGGCCTGATATGTACCTCTCAACGTACTTTTGCTTCCAATTGTATAGCTCATTAATTAGTTTCTGCGAATGATCGCTTTTGTCACCGTCACCGAGCGATAAAAAAACCTTTCTTTTCGATAGCCTTGCATCCGCTCACATGTGCTCCATGTTCCTTTCACGTTTTGAAGTGTACAGAAATCCAGCTTTTCAAGCAGGGACGTTCCCGTGGTTATGAGGATCTTCGTGTCGCACGCCTCACCCTTCAAATTCCCGGCTTCACACTGTCCGGCAGCCATCCCTCGGTGGACAAACAACTTGCCCGGGACGTCCAGCCTATCAGAGAAGGAATTCCGAACCAAGAAGGAATTCCGAACGCTCGGCGCCTCCTCTGTTGACCTTCCGATCGCTTCAGTGTACGTGTGTAGTGGGCTTTAATCAAGGTTTAGTGGTGTATCCGGATCTCTCTCCACCCGAAGATGTGGTAGGAAAAATAACCTTCGACTCGATTTCATTAAATTTTTACACCAAAGCCCCATACGAAGTATTACATGTCGCATGAGACACCAGACCATCATATGACAGCAAGTAGCAAATCGCAGGGGTTCGAGCAGAAACAGGAGAGTGGCACCATGTGCGGCGGATGCGCCAAATGCATAAAGCGTGTGTACACATGAGCAAGCTTTGACATGGTGGCGACGGGGCGTTTTGTACTGAAAGGCGTAGGGTCCCTTGAGTTGCTCGCGCGCCTCGCCCCCGGTCGGACGCGGCCGGCGCCCTCCCTCCCGCCCGCCTGCTCCCACCAAGTGCGCCGGATTGAGTGTTTGAGTCCGTGTGTGTCTGCGAGTGAGTGTGGGGGGCGGCTTTGGAACCTATGTGCAGCCAGGCGACCGGGCAGAAGCGCGCCCGGGCCCGGCGCCGTGGGAGCGGACGGGCGCGTCGGCGGGATTGTCGTGCGAGATGCGAGCCTGTTCTACTGATTGGTCACATAAACATCCGGAGACTGAAGCCGAAGTTGATCGAGTCATCTCTCGAGCTCAGTTAACTCAAGTATGATGTCATGACATGTTACCGTCTGCCTGCCACACCAAACCGTCTGCTTGCTCTGCCGGGCTATCAACTCTACCGAGTGGACCGACAGGGCTATCGTGGCTTCGGTGGTGCGGTCGTGGCCGTCAGGGACGGCATAAGCGCGACATCGCTGAAAGTGACTGTAACCACGACCCAACAGCAGGCTCGAGTCATTGTGGACCGTGGTGAAGCTGCAAGCGGAGGTTCATTCTCGGCACAGTCTACCGCCCTCCCCGACGCAATGTCGCAGACTTAAAGGCGAACTTCTCCGATCTAGAGTCCCAGTACGAACGGCTTTGCATTGATCACCCTTCGTGTAAATTGATTATCTGCGGCAACCTAAATTGCGATCTTACAAAGGCTGATGGTCAGCCTGCGAAAAATATGTTGAACAGCTTTTTGTCTGAATAATCGCTGTATAAATGTGTAGCATCTGCTTATTCAAGCTGTTCTCTGCTGGATGTTTTATAGCAAATTGTCATCTTCTTGTCACATGCTGTGGTTCGTGATTTTGCCATTTTATCGCGCACAAGTTTGTTCGCATTTTTTATCGATGATCCTGGGTGCCGTCCTACTCGCCGCACCGTACAATGTCGTAGCTTGATAGGGAGGGGGGAGGGAGATAGAGGAAGAGAGTGTGCGTGTGTGTGAGAGCGTGAGTGCATGATATCGAGAGGGGTAATATAGTCACCGGCGATCAAAATATGGCTGCGAGTAAGCACCTAAAGAGGGTCTCGGTTATCAATGCTGGTAGCATGGTCACAAAAAGTCAAGCGAGATGCGGAGAAATGACGGGAGCTTACAAATTGATGTAGATTCGGTAGCCCTAAATTGGATAACTCTAAGACTTCTTGCAATGAATCGCATAGACATAGAAACGAAGGAGAGCGGGTACATTCACCAACACCATGGAAATATAAATCGATATACCTAGGTCGATAACCCCAGGTCGTCACAGCACAGGAATCGATACATGATTGGCTGGGCGTTAACACTATTTTTGACGATGGTCTAAACCGAACGTTGTGCAAACAAGCCGTGTGATTTATCGTACGAGGCATTTGTCTGATGACATCCCGTCCAATGATGGCTTAAATTTGTTCTAGCTTGACTGCATCGATTAATATCTGCATCAGGCTTTATATCGATTCATTTCACTACAAGTCGGACCTCATGCAGCACATGTTTTCGTTTAGTGCCACGGTCAAATCATGATCAGTCTTGAGGGTGATCATTTTCACGCCAATATCATCTCCAGCAGAGGCGAATCAAGGTGCCATTCACATAATGCATCATTGACAGTATCCAAAATACTTTCTGTGATCGTAAATATTAAAAAGAGACGGCAATCTAGGTATTGTGCTTTTCAGCACGAGACAGCCTCTTGTTCTGCCAAAACACGTCACCGGGCTGAAAAGGAAGCACCCTCTGGAGATACGGAGCACGGAACATGACGAAAACCGGCATATATGTCGGCAAATGCACAGCATACACAGCACTGCCATCCCAGATGGCTGGATTGGCAACTATTTCCACTTTTCTTCCTTTCTTCTTCACCATGGCGATTAACTCTGACTAATGAATGAATTTCGGAGACTGGCTTGGCTCCAAATTGATTCTGGCTTATTTATTTTCGCATTTATAACGCCGAAGGGTGTGCTCACGACAAGCTATGACATGCCTGTCGCGGACAAGGAGCGATTAGTTCACGCGTATCGATCCTTGCTCTACGACCTAATGCGAAAGTGATGAATAGCAACACAGAATGCACACAAGATGCAGACCAAAGGATCGAGCATAGCTGGAAAATTGAAAGGAGCAGGCATGAGAGCTGCACTTCAACGAAAACAGTTTATTAAGGAAATTGCCACATTTAGCATGTGTGTTGCAAAGTATTCAGATTGAATCAATCTCATGATCATACTAACCCTGTCAGCAGAGACATAGCCAAGGGGGTCTCGGAGGTTCGTCCCGACCCCTTAACAAAAAAAAATACACTGGATCAGAGAAGAAATTCATATTCATAGTTACACCACGTCAAGCAAGACGTTCGTGACGCCCTTCGCGCGCTGAAAGCTGTCTCGATAACTTGACTTTTTCGGGGGGTGAGCTCTTCCCCCGTAAGAAAATGCTGGCAGTGCCCCTGCGTACTGGCAATTTTACGATGAGGAGCTATATTTTAGATGTGCATACGATTTCACAGGTACATCCGTAATCTAGCGGTACTGTGTGACAAAATTGTTCTTGAGGTGCTGATAGCATCCTTTAGCAAAGTACATATCGCGTAAATGAATTGGATACTTACTCCTGGCCTTTTCGCGAAAGCACCTCGCCCACAAATAACGCAATATAGGAAAAATTATCCGGCCACATGATCCACTCTCATATACACCTGAATTCTGGGAAACACCGGGCACTTATGATCTTAAAGCATTTTACTATTTAATATGAAGATATTGGTTTTATTCAGAATGGGTGATCTGCTCTGGCCATACCGATACTGGCATAATAAGTGTTTTTTGTTGCCAAAGCGCAGTGATGTAGCCAAGGGAGGGGTGGCTTGACCGGTCGCCCACATCCCTTTGCCAGGCGGACGGGTCATTATCGGCGCACGGTGTAAGTAGAAAAGGCCTCACCCGAGGATTGTCTTTTTTAAGGACAAGCTTTTTCAGTGCGACACTGGGCTCCTCAAACAGCATGAATAGCTGATATACCTGATTTGTTACATATCCTAACTGAAAACCCTGTTCGTTCCTGCTCTTATACCGTGCGACGCTGCCGAGCCAGGAGCCGCCGTCTCCCGGCCTGAGGATGAAACGGCTTCGAACGAGCCGTACCGACCCACATCCAGCTCCGATACACCCGCACCGACCTACCCGCAGCTCCAGTACCCGCACCGACCTACCTCCAGTACCACCCGCACCGACCCACATCCAGCTCAGTCCACCCGCACCGACCTACCCGCAGCTCCAGTACCCGCACCGACCTACCCACAGCTCCAGTACCCGCACCGACCCACCCGCAGCTCCAGTACCCGCACCGACCTACCCGCAGCTCCAGTACCACCCGCACCGACCTACCCGCAGCTCCAGTACCACCCGCACCGACCCACCCGCAGCTCCAGTACCCGCACCGACCTACCCGCAGCTCCAGTACCCGCACCGACCTACCCGCAGCTCCAGTACCCGCACCGACCTACCCGCAGCTCCAGTACCCGCACCGACCTACCCGCACACAGCTCCAGTACCACCCGCACCGACCTACCCGCAGCTCCAGTACCACCCGCACCGACCTACCCGCAGCTCCAGTACCCGCACCGACCTACCCGCAGCTCCAGTACCACCCGCACCGACCTACCCGCAGCTCCAGTACCACCCGCACCGACCTACCCGCAGCTCCAGCACCCGCACCGCCTCCCGCAGCTCACCCGCACCGACCTACCCGCAGCTCCAGTACCCGCACCGACCTACCCGCAGCTCCAGTACCCGCACCGACCTACCCGCAGCTCCAGTACCACCCGCACCGACCTACCCGCAGCTCCAGTACCACCCGCACCGACCTACCCGCAGCTCCAGTACCCGCACCGACCTACCCGCAGCTCCAGTACCACCCGCACCGACCTACCCGCAGCTCCAGTACCACCGCACCGACCTACCCGCAGCTCCAGTACCCGCACCGACCTACCCGCAGCTCCAGTACCACCCGCACCGACCTACCCGCAGCTCCAGTACCCGCACCGACCTACCCGCAGCTCCAGTACCCGCACCGACCTACCCGCAGCTCCAGTACCACCCGCACCGACCTACCCGCAGCTCCAGTACCACCCGCACCGACCTACCCGCAGCTCCAGTACCACCCGCACCGACCTACCCGCAGCTCCAGTACCCGCACCGACCTACCCGCAGCTCCAGTACCCGCACCGACCTACCCGCAGCTCCAGTACCCCGCACCGACCTACCCGCAGCTCCAGTACCACCCGCACCGACCTACCCGCAGCTCCAGTACCACCCGCACCGACCTACCCGCAGCTCCAGTACCCGCACCGACCTACCCGCAGCTCCAGTACCACCCGCACCGACCTACCCGCAGCTCCAGTACCACCCGCACCGACCTACCCGCAGCTCCAGTACCACCCGCACCGACCTACCCGCAGCTCCAGTACCACCCGCACCGACCTACCCGCAGCTCCAGTACCCGCACCGACCTACCCGCAGCTCCAGTACCCCGCACCGACCTACCCGCAGCTCCAGTACCACCCGCACCGACCTACCCGCAGCTCCAGTACCACCCGCACCGACCTACCCGCAGCTCCAGTACCACCCGCACCGACCTACCCACAGCTCCAGTACCCGCACCGACCTACCCGCAGCTCCAGTACCCGCACCGACCTACCCGCAGCTCCAGTACCCGCACCGACCTACCCACAGCTCCAGTACCCGCACCGACCTACCCGCAGCTCCAGTACCACCCGCACCGACCTACCCGCAGCTCCAGTACCCGCACCGACCTACCCGCAGCTCCAGTACCACCCGCACCGACCTACCCGCAGCTCCAGTACCACCCGCACCGACCTACCCACAGCTCCAGTACCACCCGCACCGACCTACCCGCAGCTCCAGTACCCGCACCGACCTACACGCAACTCCAGTACCACCCGCACCGACCTACCCGCAGCTTCAGTACGCATCCTTATGGTTGACTGGAACTGCGCCTGCTATCTTCCGTCGGAACGCGTAAGTCGACTACCTTAGCCGCCACAAACTCAAACATGTCCTCAGCAGAAATGAAAGTGTCATTTTAAATGATATGCCAGCCTTCTGCATTGTATGAGTAGCCCAGAGATGTGGTGCTGTGCAGGATTCACTGTGAGGTCCTGCAGACGTGCAAGTACGGAGGTGGAGATCTCTCCAGAATTTATGGGGATTTGAAGTCTAGCGTTGATAAGAGCCGGGGTTGGAGAGTCCGACTATTTTCCTTCCTGGCTCCACTAAAAAAGTTCCTCTGATTGCGGTCACATGGTTAAGAGGCCTCGAACTTTAGGTCATTAAAAAAACCAATTAATTTGAAAATATTTGTTAAATCCTCCGCGACGGACGCCTGGGAGGGTCCACCACCCACATCCCTGTCCCGTCCTGGGAGGGACAACCACCCACATCCCTGTCCCGTCCTGAGAGGGCCCACCACACATCCCTGTCCAGTCTTGGGAGGGCCAAGCACCCACATTCCTGTCCCGTCCTGAAAGGGCTCACCACCCACATCCCTGTTCCGTCCTGAAAGGGCTCACCACCCACATCCCTGAACCGTCCTGAAAGGGCTCACCACCCACATCCCTGAACCGACCTGAGAGTGTCAACCACCCACATCCCTGTCCCGTCCTGGCAACTTAGCAGCTTGAGACGCCAGTTGGGGAACATAGCAACCAGTAATGTCCGGCCACCCTATGGGTCTGTTCCCGTGGCTCCACCAGAAGGAACTAAGTGGAGGCTAGGTGAGGCTAGCTGAGACTTTCCCACGGGAACGACCGGTGGAGCTTGGTGGAGAAATCAGCTGACAGCGGCGTGAATCCCGCGACAAATAGGAAGCGTTTGGCGCTGTATCATAAATTGCCCGAATTGCTCCTCAAATGTTTGTCCAGATGCTCGCGTACTGTATATAGTATGCTTTGTAATGCAAAGTCACAAAGTTTTATATTTCTGGCAATGTAGGTGACCTCGGGGACTGCGGGGAGCACAGGTGCTCTTTCTGAATATGGGATGTGCCAGGCGATCTCTTGCCTCTCGGTTGAGCACTAGGCATCGTCTCCCCCGTTTTGCGATTGGTTGCAACCTGCCTTCCTAACGTACATCATACAATCTGGTGACTGAGCCCGCCGGGCTCCTAGGCCCGGAGGCGCTTCTCTATCCGATGCTGACTTTTCCCATCTCAGCTCGCTCGACCTCGTCGATTGGGCTCGAGTGGAATTTTAGTCGACGCCGCATTGCGGCACGGGGATTGCGGCGATTCCGGCCGGTAAAGTAATATTCTCTTGGGCCGAATAACGTAGATAAAAGGCCACAAAAAGGATGATTTTGTCGTCTGCATCTTGTACTTTAATTATCGTTCACAGTTGTAGTTCAATATTTCCTTTGCGAAGGATGTGGTATTCAGTTGAAGCGTGAAGATGAGATTCAGCAAAATATGTAAAATAACTTCATGATCATATTAAAACAATGAAGTAGATCCAAATTCTCACTGTATATTTTTCGGCTACGGGACTTCCTCAACACTGTTGAGGAAGGCCCGTGGCCGAAAAATATACAGTGCGAATTTGTATCTATGTTTTGCTTTGATATCACCACAGGGTTATTTTACGACTTTTCCTCACTTACAATCATGCTCAGTGCAGCACTGCACCTAATCAAACAAGATGAGATTCATATGATGAAGGACGTTGTTTTCGCGCAAATGTATGACGCAAGTGTGCCGTGATTGAGCTGCGCTGAAAAAAAATCACAATTGGACCCTGCTCTTCGGTTGGTGGAGCTTTTGCTCCACTGGTGGAGATTGGTGGAGGAAAAATATCCACCGGGTTTGCGACGGGAACGACCAGTGGAGGTTTGTGGAGGTTAGTGGAGCCACGAGAACAGACCCCATCACTGGTCTAAAACATTCATGAATGATGCAAGATACTGGCAGATTTCGCCATATATTGCGCTTTCGTTTGAAACCAACACAGGGTATGAGGCCTCCGCTATATGAAAGAAAATATTTAGTGTGCATTGTACTCTCAATGGAAATCACTATGTGGTATTCGCTTAGAGCTACATCAATGCGTGCAACAAGTGGATATGATGCTCCTTAGGTTTATCTTTATCGCATGACAAAAACAAAGCTAAAAACACTGATTCGAAAACATACCAAGTGTCAAATTCAAAACGCCCGCCGATTTCAAGTTTCAACGATATTCAGTTTCTTGTTTTTGGATTCATATATATCAGATTAATTTTCCGTTCTTCGCAAGGCCTGCCTTCAAAACTTCGATGACCCGAAACTCCTTAACCCTTGGTCAGATCGACATAAGGCACGCATAAATGGTTTCCGGACACCCCGAACAATCCTATGGTGTGATTTTCAATCAAGTATGAGGTGCTATGGTGTTACCACCGTGGTGTTGTGGAATACTATCCGAGACCATGGCGATGCTCCTGGTCATTAACCTATCTTGATGATTGTCAAGGTGGTGTTATCAAAAACGGCTACTGTTTTTATTTTGTCTTGATATGTACCTAACAATTTGGCATAGAATTAGATCGCTGGGCCATCGGCATTTTTTCTTAAAATGTTTTTGAAAAAGACTGTTTTCGGCATTCGGCACCATAATGGCTGTGAGAACCAATCCAGAAAAGTGGGTCATTTTGTATCTCTTTTTGATCGTCTCGACGAGCTGAGTCGATTGAATCAACGCAGTATTCGAGAAAAATCAATTCATAAAATATAAGCTATCTTATGTCTTCTAATACAATAGCAAATGCCCATTTAGGGGCATACAAGGAGGTTTAAACAAGTAAAAATCATGATACAGCCGCGGTTACTGCCATTACTCATTTGAATACTTCAGCATAACTCACTTCGCATAGAAATATAGTCAAAACTTCATATTCATTCGCTGTTTGAACTACATAGCAGCATGATTGAAGAAGGTTGCTTTGTACGCATGTGCATCACATATCAAATACGTACCTATTCGTTACATGTTGAGCCATTCAGATAGCCTTTCCACATCACGTTCAGACGAAAATTAGGTTCGTTGGTGATAAAAATGATTAAAATTTGCCGTGATAACCATGGGACCATCGATGCCTACTTCTTCCCAAAGAGACATATGTCAGACATCAATCAATGAACACTGGTATATCCAAGGCAAACATCGCGCGTAGGTGCGGAGCTCAACTGACTGGACGGCATAGAACACCCCAGTTCTATCTTTCATGGAACTCATAATCGTTTCAGCATATTCTCCAAATCTCTCTTAGTTGTTAGCACGGGCAAAAGCTGCCGGTGCATGTAGCCAGCCCGGATGTAGCCGTCCCTCCTCTCCTTCCCGTACACGTTTCTTGCAGCTAGCGACACCTGTTTCACGCATCGTTCAACTGACTAACCGTGCACTGGAAACTGTGGAACTGACATTGGCATGTCCACATAGCCATCAAGTTCGGAGCTTGGCATGTGGCACGTGAGGGCCGGTTCGAAGGCGCCGTCCCAGGATATCAACTCCTGCAGACTCTCCACGGTCTCATTTAGTCCCGGAATTATCCTGGGACGGACGCTGGGGTCTCCACGCTCATTTTTTTCCGCGGATGCGCCTGATACGTTCAACAGCGAACTGGCGCTCTGCTCTGTCATCGCCATAGTGTCTGGAGCACTATTTCGCTGTGAGCATATTAGGCAATCGAGTGGAGGTACGGCATCACGACGCTTACGACTTCCTTATGCTGCAGCCGAGTGAGCTGCAGCTGGCGCAGCACATACCGCGGTCCATCCAGTCAGTTTTTTTTGCTCTTCTTTCGCAACCCCCCCCGTTTTTTATTTTCCTTTTTTTATTTATACTTTACCGGGTTTTTTTCATGCAATGTCTCCCAGGCCATTATCTGACACGTACAGTGTACGTACATGCTCCGGCAGCTTTTGCCCGTGCTAACAACTAAGAGGGACGTGGAGAATATGCTCAAACGATTGTGAATTCCATGAAATATAGAACTGGGGTGCTCTATGCCGTCCAGTCAGGTGTGCTCCGCACCTTCGTGCGATGTTTGCCTTGGATATACCACTGTACATTGATTGATGCCTGACATGTGTCCGTTTGGGGAAAAAATAGGCATCGATGGTCCCATGGTGCTCACGGCGAATTTCAATAATCACGGCGAATTTTAATCATTTGTGTCACCAACGTATATGATTTTCGTCTGAACATGATGTGGAAAGGCTATCTGAATGTCTTAACATGCAACGAATAGCTACCCATTCATTGCATGTTGAGACATTCAGATAGCCTTTTCAGATAGCCTTTCCAGATGTACTTGGTATGTGATGCACATGCGTACAAAGCAGCCTCCCCAATCAAGCTGCTATGTAGTTCAAACAGCAAATGAATATGAAGCTTTGTCTATATTTCTATGCCCAGTGAGTGATGCTGCAGTCTTCAAATGAGTGAGTGCAGAAACCGCGGCTGTATCATGATTTTTACTTGTTCAAACCTCAGAATTCCTTGTACGCCCCGAAGTGGGCATTTGCTGGTGTAATATAAGACACAAAATAGCCGATATTTTCTTAACTATCGATGTTTCGGCAATGCTGCATGACCTCAATCGACTCCGCTCGTCGGGACGATCAAAAAGACGTGCTATTTGATGCACTTATCTGGATTGGTTCTCACAGCCAATATGGCGCCGATTGTCCAAAGCAGAGGTTTGTAAAGCGCATTTTGAAAAAATCCCCATTGCCCAGCGGTCCAATTTTTATGCCGAATTTTTAGGCACATATCAGGGCAAAATAAAAAGTAGCCGTTTTTTATAACACCACTTTGAAAATTATCGAAACAAGCTATTGGTCATTTCCAGCCTGCCCGCTAGTATGAAAGAATTTGTATTTTTCCAACCCAGCACATTAACCATTGATATAACATAATCTAAATGTTTGCCAAAAGTTGTAAGTGTATTGCATGACCCCGGGAAGTGCAATCAAAGTGTAATAAATGCTGAGTTTTGTCGCTCAGAAAAGAAAACAAGTCGAAATTTTGTCTGCAGGAACGAAGGATGCAAGGAGATAAAATGGGCTTCATTTTCAGTCTAAGGGCAGATTTAGAGATCCCATAGTACGCCCATGGCCTTCCCAGCTAAAATCAACTTAAGCCATTTATCTCGCCTCGAGCCAAAATTCATGTGGTCGCTTTGCCACCAGGCATCACAATTTCTTTGTGAACTTGCATCGAAAAAAAATTAGTCGTTCAAGTGACACAAATTATCACCAACGCAAGTTACTGCGCTACAGATAAAATACGAGTCCGAGTATAGTTTTCCTTGCCACAATACGCTCCACCGCCATGAAAAATGGCCTCGAGCAAAAAAAAATATAACAACAGTTACACCCAAAATGAAGTTTCAGAATTATGAAAATGCGGTAAACCATGTCGTCATATGTCCCGGCTACCTTTGAAAACCACCCTTGGACACCACTGACACCATCACCATCATCAAACAATGAACAAAGGTCATGGAACATCTCACATCAATAGGTATTTTCCATATGCAGTCGACGGTCCGAACCCGAACCGGGGCACTTGGGCATCGCACAGGCCGACAGACTCTCGCGACGACGGCGCACCGCGAGCTCGCCTCTCCTGGCCTCATTTCTACACTGCCGACACTGGAGCCTTTGGGCGCGAAAACTCCAGCGTGCTGAACTTCAATCAGGCGCCAGGCACACGTTACCACGACAACGGGCGCAACCATTACGTTGTACGTCTACACGTTGTACGTTGTACGTACGTTTGCTTTCTGTACAGCAGCCAGCTTTTTTGACATCACCCTCCACCTCCTCTCCACACAAAATCACTTTCAGGACACTGACATCCCGAGGTGGCCTCTCCAGTCTGCTGCGGTCCGAGTCACAGCTAGCGACTAGGAATCGCTACCCGACGGCGAGGGATAACCCACTGGAGTTTCGAGCCGGACCATTGGAAACGGAAGTTGTGTTCAACCACTGTGGGATTGCTCGCACTGAAGCTGAGATTGGGTCGGCTGTCTCTAGTAGCGCATCAAAAACATAAAGACATAAAAGACATAAAAGATCAGTGCAACTCTGAGCCACAAGGGCCCTTCTTGGTTGCACTCTGTACACTGAACCAGTTGCCCACCAAATCTGCCAATCAGCCCTCCCTGTAATACTGAAAAGCAAGCCCTCTATTCTTATAATGATTGTCTATGCTGTTTTTAAAGATGTTCAATGTTCTGCTACTGACGATGTTTTCTGGCAGCTGGTTCCAGTGTTCCACTACCCTGTTGGTGAAGAAAGTTTGCCTTAACCTTGTTCTGCTGTGGTTAATTTTAATTTTGAATTTATGACCTCTAATTGCATCATTTCTGTTAAATTCAAACATTTCCCCAAGGTATCCCCTCTCCAGACCATTGACAAATTTAAAGACCTCGATGAGATCTCCTCTCAGCCTTCTATATCTAAGTGAAAACATATTCAATTTCTTCAATCTTTCCTCATATGCCAGGTTGCTTATGCCATTAACCATTTTTGTAGCCCTCTTTTGTACTCTCTCTAAAAGCCAACAATCTTTTTCATAGCTAGGAGACCAAGCTTGGATGCAGTATTCCAAATGTGGCCTGACGTATGCACAGTAAAGCTTCCTGATCACTTCCTCACTTCTGTATGATACATTCCTATTTATTGCCCCGAGCATTCTCAGTGCCTTCTTCCTGGCTTCCTTGGTCTGTTCTGATGCCCCCAATTTTGTGTTTAGAATAACACCTAAATCCTTCTCCTGTTGAGTCACTGATAGCACTTGGCCACCCATCACGTATGGAGCCTTCATATGCTGCTTACCTACATGCATGATTTTGCACTTATCAAAGTTAAATTTCATTTGCCATTCTTCAGACCACTTCACAAGTTCGTCTAAGTCTTTTTGCAGCGAGATATGCTCATCCTGACCTGTTATTGCCCTAAAGACCTTCAAATCATCTGCAAATTTCAAAACTTTACTGCTTAGGCCACTTTCAATGTTATTTACAAATATAATGAACAGTAATGGCCCTAGTACTGACCCCTGGGGGACTCCACTAAGAACATTTTGCCATGATGACTTTGTACCATTTAGCATCACTCTTTGCTGTCTATCTGAAAGCCACAACTCTATCCATTTTAAGATGCTACCTGCAATACCATGGGACTGAAGCTGTATCATTAACCGTTTATTGGGTACCTTGTCAAAGGCCTTACTAAAGTCAAGATATGCTACATCAACCTGATTTCCCTGATCAAATTGTTCTGTGGCGAAGTTCAAAAAGTCCAAGAGGTTTGTGAGACACGATCGTCCTTTTCTAAATCCATGTTGAGTATCTTGAATCAATCTGCTACCTTCCAGATAACTAACTATTCTATCCTTGATAATTGATTCGAGTACCTTGCAGACTAGGGATGTGAGACTTATTGGCCTATAGTTTTCAACTTTCCCTCTTTCTCCTTTCTTGAAAATAGGAACTACATTTGCCCTTTTCCAATCGGTTGGAATTTCATTATGTGAAACTGATCTACAAAATATTATACTAAGTGGAAATGCCAGTTCCTTTTCAGTTTCCCGCAACACCCTAGCATAAATATCATCAGGTCCTGCTGCCTTATTTGGCTTTATTTTCCTGATATGATTGTAAACAACATCACTACCAATGAAATCAACATCATTTGTCAGATCCCATGTATCTGAACTATGGTGTACGGTCGGCAGATTGGTCATATCTTCCAATGTAAACACTGATTTGAACTGCTTGCTCAGCTCCTCAACCATCTCACTATCCTCCCCCAATGTAGTCCCGTTTACTTCCAGTGGACCAATTGTGTTAGAAACTTTACTCAGCTTGTAGAAACTAAAGAACTTTTTACTGTCCCCATTACAGTTTCTAGCTAAATCCAGTTCCTCTGCTCGCTTTGCTGCTCTGGTTTTTTGCTTCACAGTGTCTCTAGCTTTTCGATACGCCTTTAGATTAATGACATTTGAGGCTTCTTTAAAAACTCTAAATGCAGTTTTCTTAGCCCTAATTGCTTTTATCACGTCTGGTGTAAGCCATGCTGGCTTTCCTACCCTTCTTTTGCGTCTTTGCTTTTGGGGGACATGTCTAATCTGAGTTTCCTTTAAGTAAGATTTGAACTTTTCCCACATTTCACAGGCATTTAAATTGGAGAATTCTTCTTCCCATCTGATGGCACTTAAAGCCGCTCTCATGCCGTTAAAGTCTGCTTTGTTGAAATTTGGAACCTTTACCAAATTATCCTTGATAGTTTCCCCTACATGTGCCTTGAATCTAACTATGTTATGGTCACTTTTTCCCAGAGTTTCGCCTACAGTCAAGTCTTGAACCAAGTCACTTAAATCCGAGAATACAAGGTCCAAGAATGAACCATGCCTGGTAGGTTTCGATACAAACTGGTGTAAGAACAGGTCCTCTTCAAGGCATTTCCTGAACATTTTGCATGATGGGGAGCCAACACCAGCATTTTCATAACCTTTTAGATTAAAGTCACCGAGAATAAGGCACTTCCTCTTAAAGTTTCTACTGATTTCCTCACAAATCACCTTGTCAAGCTCCAGTTGCTGAGAATGTGGCAGGGTTCCTGATCGGTAGAAAGCTCCTATCCTAAGAGTATTGCTGTTGCCTTTTCCCACAGTGACATCAAGCCAAATGGACTCCACAGACACATTTTTATCCCCACCTGCTACTTTTTGAGAACTGAATAAGCTATTCACATAGAGCATTACACCACCCCCTTTCATTGCTGGACCCCTATTGCACGAAAACATATTGTATCCCTGGATCTCATAGTCCTGTAAGTTATCTCCAAAATATCCTTCACTGACCCATGCCTCCGTATTGCAAACAAAATCCGGTTCCTCCTCAGCAACATAACACTTGAACTCATCAAATTTGGAACGGATACTCTGAGCATTAAACATCATACACTTAACAAATGCTCCATAAAGACATAAAGACATAAAGACATAAAAGATTTGTGCAACTCCGAGCCACAAGGGCCCTTCTTGGTTGCACTCTGTACACTGAACCAGTTGCCCACCAAATCTGCCAATCAGCCCTCCCTGTAATACTGAAAAGCAAGCCCTCTATTCTTATAATGATTGTCTATGCTGTTTTTAAAGATGTTCAATGTGCTGCTACTGACGATGTTTTCTGGCAGCTGGTTCCTGTCCCCTTGAGTTGCTGCTGTCCCTATTTGCAGACTTTGAGGTTCTATTGCCTTGGCTGACACTATTGGAATATT
Source organism: Imbricaverruca yamaguchii (assembly GCA_034440575.1). NCBI lineage: Eukaryota > Metazoa > Arthropoda > Thecostraca > Neoverrucidae > Imbricaverruca > Imbricaverruca yamaguchii. The sequence continues at coordinate 84,814 of JAOTOL010001149.1, read as the reverse complement.
CCTGAGTTGGCAATACAATTTCATCCCTCCCCACCCCATTTCCTAGTTTCCCTGAAGGACATGCTCATATACTTTGCCTAACACATGGACCCCCTTCTCAGAAAAATGCAGGCCATCCTTCTGATAGAGGTCCCACGATGCATAAAACCTGCTCCACTCGTCTACAAATGTAAAACCTAGCTCCTGGCAGAGCTTTCCTACCCTGGTGTTAGCTGCCAGTGCCCTAGAGCTCCACTCAGGGGAGGCTCTAGCCCTAGGCCCAAATTCCTGTTACAAGCACTCTATTGGTACCCTTCAGGGTGGCCAGAAGGGCCCTGTACTCCCGCAGAAGCTCCTCGCTCCTAGTATGACCTATGTTATTTACCCCTACATGCACTATGACTGTGTTAAACTGGTGATCACTGGTGACCTGTGCCACCGCAGGTACCAGGTCCTTCACCTTGGCACCAGGCCTGGTGATGCACCTCCTGTCCCTCCTACCTTTACAAAATACCCGCTCTAAATGACGCACACGAGAGTCTCCTATGACCAGCACTGACTCCTTACTATTGCTATCCTGGGGGCAGTCATCCAATGCCTGGAACATATTTGTTGTTACTATGCCTGCCCGCTGGGCCGGTCGGCTACACTTCCTCCCGCTCCTACCACCTGCCACCTGCCACTCACTGACCCTTTCCTTAGGTTCGCGTCTCCAAATCCTCCACCCCTGACCTCATGCCACTTCCCCTCCTGTGACCTACCAGAACTACCCCTCCTCTGTTCACTATTAACACTATTAACACTCCCCTCTTGAGAGATCCCAGCCACCTCCACAGTAGGGGAAACCTCAGCTACCTGGTGGCCTGCGACCACCTGGGCATATGATGTCCCTGCTACGGATTGACCCCTTGTTGCTTTATCTTGCCTACCCTGTGCAACAAGGGCAGCCTTGAGGTTGGAAACCTCTGCCTTAAGGGTCCTAATTTCTTCCTCTAGTGCCTGCATCCTGGTCGAAACCATCCTAAACGCTGCAGCTTATGCCTAGATTTAGATTCAAATTAACTTGCTAAATTAACTTGCTAAACAACCGACAAAAAAGCTAACTATCATTCACTATAAATCGCTACCTCCTATACTGTCAGTTAAATATCTGAGTGCCTCAAGAAAAGCAGAAACTATTAAACAATTGTTTGTTTTTTTGTTTTGTTTTCTTTTTAAATAAATTAAATAACTAAACAAGATGTCTAATCTAATTGTCTTCCGCACAAGTAGACAACTATATAAATATCCCTTTTATATCACTTATGGCTAGACAGAAAAATGAACAGTCACACAGCACTTATGAATACCCCCAACTTACTACTAATTAAACTATCTTAAACTTCAACACCAAACACACTTGCTAAACAACCGACAAAAAAGCTAACTATCATTCACTATAAAGCGCTACCTCCTATACTGTCAGTTAAATATCTGAGTGCCTCAAGAAAAGCAGAAACTATTAAACAATTGTTTGTTTTTTTGTTTTGTTTTGTTTTTTTAAATAAATTAAATAACTAAACAAGATGTCTAATCTAATTGTCTTCCGCACAAGTAGACAACTATATAAATATCCCTTTGATATCACTTATGGTTAGACAGAAAAATGAACAGTCACACAGCACTTATGAATACCCCCAACTTACTTCTAATTAAACTATCTTAAACTTCAACACCAAACACACTATGCACACCAAAAAATAAATAAAGTATGTTAGGATAGTATGAATGTTGTCTAATGTACTTATCAAATCTACACACTTGTAATATCTCCTACTACAGAAATCGAAGAGTCGAGAACACGCCGAAGCCAAAGATGGCGTCCTGCGGCGTCGCTAGGTTAATATAGTATAGTTTGCGTGCTACGAAAATGCTTATAAGATAAAACCTAATGAAATATAATAAGAGAAGTAATTGCTAAGCACCTATCCACAGCTTAGACTAGAGTACTGCCCTGTTCTGCAGCGACTTATCTGGAAACCTGGAGCTCGGGGGCGCGTCCTTCCACCTTGAGAGCTGGCGGCAAACTGAAGTGATCAAGTGAGCATGGCTGTGGCTTTGTATATGGTAAGGGGCCACTGTGCCCCTCGATCATTTATTCGGTTCCATCGATCGTCGAGTTGGCTCACTCGATCATCGATTTCTCCTCTTCCTCTACCCCCCCCCAATCTTCAGGCCGAAACTTAACCACTGGGCCTATATGCGTACACTAGACGGCAAATGCTCTTCGGGGAAGCTTTAGTCATCGAAAAGGTCATCTAGGTCATCTTGGGCAGACATTTTGGCACTGCCCAAACCAAGTTCATAAGGTGTCGCCCATTCAGTTAAGCGACAGAAGCTCGTCGGCCGACGCAGTGAAGCCCTTCCCCGCGCTGCACGCCAGGTTGTCACTGCGGTTTCGCTTTGTCACGCAATGCACCATGACGTCATTAATCAGCTGGCACCCAGACAGCTTCGAACTGAAGACGTCTTGCTGCAGACTGCAGACGGCTAGGCGACATCAGCGGCCTCAACCGCATCTGAACCTGGTCATGCACCCATTCTGCCGAAGCCGTGCATCTTGCGCGTGGCCGCTCGCCACCAGGGCTCACAATCCTGTTGGACACGTGGCTGAGCTCCTGCGTCGTGCTGAGCGAAGTCACAACTGTTGCTGTACATCGCTACAGTCGGATGAAGATAGAGAGACTGCTCTGCCCGACCCGGCAGCCGCAGCACCCGTTCACTATGGAGTTGGTTGAGGTGTGTGTGGGGAGATGACATCTTCGATGGCAAGAACTTCCCACAAAACCATTTATTTCTAGTGTACGCCCATAGGCCCAATAGCTAAATTCAGCCTGCTTTGGGGATCAGGGGGCCAGTAGCACGCTTAGCATACACAAAGTCACGTCCACACGCCCAATCGAATTGGTTGACTTATGCCAGGCAAGTTGGCCAACACGAGAGCTGCACCCCATCGCTGCCACCGAATGCAATCGATCGTTAAGGCCCGAACTTGGGCATTTTGGCACGGCACAGACCAATCAACTTCTGGCGGCGCGGACGGACCACTGACCCACCAGCGCCCAGCTCTATCCCCAGAGTGCTGATGCGGAGCCTCTTGGCACGAAAACCCCAGCGTGTCGACCTCAAATCAGGCGCCAGGCAAACGTCGCTACTGAGGACGACAAGGGGTAGGCGCACATAGTGCACCCATGTGCCCCATGGGAAGTGCGCGCCCCTCCCCTGGCCGGGAAAAGACGTCCCTGTGGAAAGGCCCGAGTGCACGCCTCGATTTTTTTCAACCAGAGCACCCCTCTGGGGGAAAAGGTGCCCCTTTAAAAAGGCGCCCCTCCGGGAATGCTCAAGATTCAATTGGTCGGTCAAAGGCGCCCTTCGGAAGGCAAAGGCGCTCCATCATGTACTTTCGCAGTGGCGCCTCAGGACATGCCTCCCCAAAGCAATACCTGGATCCATCTCTGGTCACCATGGTAACGGATGGGATCCTGACGTCACCCTTCTATGCATTCCAGATGATCCCCAAGTCGAGGGCTATTCGTGTGCAAAATTTTGAGACAAGGCTGAGTAGTTCGTCTTCCATAACCTCTGACATTCGGTGACGGTGACATCTGACCTCGAGTAACCAAGCGGTTTATGAGCATAACCAATTCGCTCTGATGAGCCTGGCAATCGGGGCATCGAGGACTACCTTTGTGCGAATTTAAAGGAAATATGAGCAATCCGACGTTGTGGTGACTATTAAGGAGCGAAGTAAAACTAAAACCATTTCGACATCAGGGAGATGTCCCAACCCAGCCTTCAGCACCTAATAACATCACACACACTATAACGTAAAGCTTCCTTAACGTAAATATACACGTGCCTGCGCTTTGCTTGCAAGCAGTCGCTTCAAAGACACGCATGAAACCTACTCAATTTAAAGGCGGCGCACATGACCATTATGGTCCGGCACCCCTAAAAATCACTTCCCCTCACCCCCAATGTCGTCTAAGCATATAGCTGTAGCGCCTGTGGTTGCGTGGATAGTCGTAAAGGATCTGGGAAAGCTACAGGGAGACGTCGTTGTCAAATAACACCTGGAAGGTGCACAGCTCGGCTGTACCTTCCCCTCAGTGCGGTCCAGATATCTCCCTTAGGACAGAAAGAGAAAGAAATAGGATTCCGCGGTGACGGTAACGCGTGTCACCGTCGGTGCCCCGGATTACCCCTCAAACCACTCGCCAGAATGGTGCACGAGAACTCTGTATTGACATGACGACATAGCGGCAATTCACGCGGACTAGAACACACAGAAAAGTGTGTTCTAGACATGGCTCAGTAAAGTGGAAAGCTATTATCTCAGATGGCTACTGGACACAGAGCATTGGAGATGAACGGAGAAATGAGATGAAACGGACCTGGATACGTAAATCACTACGCTGACATCTAGCGTCAAGAGAGCGAACGACAAGTTATGAGATGCTAGATGGCGAGCGCGCGGTCACCAATAGCTGAGTCTTCACCCGGCCGCTAGATGGCTGGCGGGCGTGCTCCGCTACATAGCGACTAGTTAGATATTTGGCGGTTCTCAGGATGGGATGACAATCGCACAGCACATAGCCAATATCTTCCCGAATACAAAATTAAAGCCCTAGTCGATTTCACTGTCCTTTTCTCATTCCAAATCAATTTTGTTTTTCATATATCCCCAGAATCCTCAGAGCCAAAAACATAATGTAAGTCGTGAATGCTTAGTTCGGATTTTAGAGGGGGTTGCTAACCGCCGTCACCCTCCCCCCCCCCCCCCACGAGAAGGTGTGTGAAAATCTGACCGGAAAGGCTGCTCAGGTTAAGGATCAATGAATGACATTGATCCCACATTCTTCGCAATATAGTGCCTCCTTGGAATGCATTGAATAACTTACCGTTGATAAACTTGTAACATGTACACAAACGAATATAAATGAGGTGTCTAAGATTTGCTCGGAACGCTTACATGGTCACCTTCATCCACCGGTGTTGACTTATGAAAATTATTGGAGAGGACGGAAATACATGAAGGTGGGATGCTAAATACATCAAGGGTAAGCACATGAATGGGCAGGTCCAAATGGATTGGGAGGACACTCCATGAGGTTCCATGTTAACACGCACCCTGGAGAGCCTCTGAAAACAACGCGCACTGGAGGGGGCGGATTCCGCCCCCCACCCCCCACCACTCACCCCCTAAGATCTCAGCTTCTATGAAGGCTAGAGCAACGAAATTCCCAGGGTGGATGGGCACGATAGTGAACTCTGTTGTACGCAAAGTTTATGACCTTAGGTCAATATCTTCAAGGTCAAATGAGGTCAAAATAACAAAAATTTCTGGTTTTGCGTGCCTTGCCTTGTGATTGTTATGGATCGCTGTGATTGTGTTTCAATGCTCCAAAATTGGCATTAATGATGCTTTGGACATCGGTATAATGTGTTCATTTCACGTTTGCTAATTTTGTTTCATTTACATCTCTTTCGGAGTCGGAGCCGCCCTGCTCTTGACGGCTCTGTCTCCGACTCCGGCTCCGAGTAAAATGTCCCGGCGGCTCCGGCTCCGGCTCTGGCTCCGCATCCTTGGTTCACTCCGCTTTCAGATGAATATACGAGCGACTACTGAATATTGTATGCTACCGAACTGATGCATCATACTTACCAAAGACCTTAACTACCTTGAGACCTGAACGTCAAGTGGTTATATTTACGCCAAATCAATCAATTCATGTGAAGTCCAGACATGTCATTATTTGTATCACGTGCGCCAGAAAGAATTGGAACTTTTACTTGACTTCACGAACAGGCTGATACGTGAAGTTTTTTCTTGGTAAATGCATACATTTGGGCGTCGGATATTTCCGGCCGAATATTGAGCCTGGATATGGATTTTATACACAGCTAGTTATCTAGCTGTTTATCATCAGCCCTGTTAGCGGTGTTATGATGGTGATGAAGGAGTGGATAGCTTCCCGTGAACACATTCTCAGGCAATATATACATACATACATACATATATATATATATATATATATATATATATATATATATATATATATATATATATATATATATATATATATATATATATATACATGTGTGTGTGTGAGTGTGTGTGTGTGTGTGTGTGTGTGTGTGTGTGTGTGTGTGTCTGTGTGTTTGCAATTCATTTCAATATTCAATGTAATCTTAGCAATCGGACTTCACAGCCTCGTCCTCTTCAATTATTACCGACCTGAATGTTTGTCTGTCCTTTTACGGACGAACTTACAACAAGCATACATAGTATGACAATGTACCCACGTTTTCTGGGCAACATTGCCTTTGGTAAATGTCATGCCTAAGACGCGCACTGGAGTGCCACGGGAAATTACGCGCACTGGAGGGGGGCGGATTCCGCCCCCTATGATCGCGGCTCCTACTGAGGCTAGAGCAACGAAATTCGCAGATTGGATTGACAAGATAGTGAAATGTATTGTGTGCAAATTTCATGACCTTAGGTCAATATCTTCAAGGTCAAATGTGGTCAAAATAGCAATATTTACTGGTTTTGCGTGGATTGGCTTGTCATTGTTATAGATCGCTGTGATTGTGTCTAAATGCTCCAAAATTTACATTAATGATGTTTTGGACATTACTAATGATGCAATACAGATGTCAGATCTGCCATTTGACGTGAGATCACCTACATAGTGGCACTTTAGTAGGTCATTACCTGCTCCGGTTACCGGAACCGGGCTCTCAACCCGACTCCTCCGTTCGGCGGCTCGGCACAATCGGCTTCGCAAAAAAGGAGTGAAATGCATGAATAAAGTATGGAAACGCTTAGGCACACAATGACAGATAGTAGATTTCGGGATGTGTAGGGAGTAACAAGTAAAGTGACATCAATCGCATGACAGTCATTTGCATTTATGACACATTCCAGTTGACCAAGTTTGGTTCCATTAGCCTGTCACGAACTTGACCTGACTTGACCTCGGCGACCTAACATGACTTTTAAATGATATATCATAACAATATGCATCAAATCGCTAGTATTGTCAAGAACACTTCCCTTTTGCCAATATACGGCAAGCGCATCAGCGCCGATTTTTGTGTTCTGGCGCTGCGAATTGTTTTTACTTTAACGGCCCTTAACAAGAAAAGTTATCGACCGATCTTCATTTTTCTTACTTCAAGTAATGCGCCTGTCATTTCCAAGTAGGTACGCAAAAAAATGGCTGGCATCGACCGGGACAAGATGGAGCTATGTACGAAAAATCGGATGGGTGGGCGGATTTAACCATCCCCCCCCCCGCCTCCAGGGCTTGAGTTAGCTTGTCATAAACTTGACCTGACCTGACCTCGGTGACCTGACGTGACTTTGAAATAATATAGCATTACAATGTACACCAAACAAGTCGCTAGTGTAGCCAAGAACACTTCCTTTTTGTTAATATACGGGAAGCGCATTAGCGGCGCTGATAATATTTTTGACCTAAGCGACTCCTAACTCGAAAAAAAATTTCGGTCGATTTTCATTTTTCTTACTTTAAACAACGCGCCAGTCATTTATTAGGAGGTACACAAACAATGGCGTAAATCGGCCGGAAAAATCTGGAGCTATCTACGAAAAACCGGAGGGGTGGGCGGATTTCCCCCCCCCCCCTTCCAGTAGCCTGTTTCATAAACGTTTTTACTACTTACTACTTACTACTTACTACTTACACCGAATTTTGCTTTATGAAACAGGCTACAGGGCGCGTGTTAAAAGTTGCCTTTTGGGGAGGGGCAAAGCCAACATTAATGTGGGCAATTGCCACCTCAAAAGTATATATAAACAACACCACGAACTTGGTGACCTCTGAAGGTCAAACGATTCGGTGTGCTGTCGAACGGCTCTAGAAATATGTTCGGGAAAATATTGGCTATGTACTGGGATAATTTCATCCTATTATGATGGTACACAAAATCGAATAATATGTTGAATGCGAATACGAATGCGTCGTTGTTATGATTACCCGTCTACGTCATTCTACCCAGTTCTACCCAAGATAGCCAAGAACTCTACCGTTGTGTGAATCAGAGCGATTCGGGGGTTGGGAATTCCTTGGGAATTGGGCAACATGGGTGATACGAACGGGCTTCGATAGCAACTTGCGTTTCTGAACAGTAATCTCATTAGTGCGACTACTATTCACTTCTAGCTTTGGAGAACGACCAGCGGCTTTATGCATATTGGTGTCAAATGCATAAGCTGAGCACTACTCTTGCAGCCGTTATTTTATTACGCAGTTATTAAGAATTAAGAATAACACTTTCTACCTATATAAAGTGCTTAGGAGTAAAAACATGGGTGACGAACAAAAAGCAGTACAGCTGATGCAGGAAGCAGAGAGGAAGCTGAGTTCTTCCAAAGGATTCTTTGGCTCATTGTTCGGGTAAGATTGATATTCTATTATGTGGCCTAGGGGAAGAGATGGGGTTTCTGAGCACTGGCATGATGTAGCAAGTAGCTCCACTGCTGCTTCTGCATGGCTGAACCAGTAATTGTACTGTGTTTACTAAACACAATAGTGAACAAGATATCCATATTCAAATAGTTCCTTCCAATGAAAATCCTGTAATCATTTTCAAAAAGCAACTTTAAATCTGATAATTATTTTGTAATGTGCTATATTCTGAGCACAAAAATGTTGTGCAGGATTACCTCACAGTAGCTGTTGTGGTGCAGATTATTAGCAGCCACTAACAAATGGTGATGCAATTTAAAAATATTTAAAGTTGTTCCCTTTCTTTAAGCCAACTGCTGTTCAAAGCCTAAAATGGTGACTGTGAATTTTGTGTGAATCTTCATATTTTGGTAGAGACAGCTCAATCATTTATGAATACCATCATCTTTTTGTTATTTATGTGCCGAACATGATGTGGAAGACATCCAAAGGTAAGTTCAGGAAACAGAATGTGTTTGGATCCCCCCTCCTCCCCATGGTAGGTTAAGTGCCAGTCTGCACAGTATGGCATTCAGGTTTTGTCAGTGTGCAGCAGTATGAGCTGGCTGATTATGCACACAAGTGCATGCAGAAATGTTTTTATTATTTATTCATAGTTTTTCAATTTCATTATTCGTTCATGTTTATTTGTTGACCTACATTTTACTTATTTGGGTATTATTGCAGATTAAGGTGACTTGCAAGAAAAGCTTTGCACATATTTTCACCTCGGTGAAGCATACAATGTGTTAAGCCTGTCTATGTTAGGCTGGGTTATGTTAGTTTAGGTTAGGCTTTCACAATAAGTTAAAAAATGTATTTTCAAAATTGAGAACAGAAAATCCACAAAATGAGCCTTCTTGAAAAACAGTTCAGGCCAGGTTAGGTTAGGTTTGGTTATGTTAGGTTTTCATAATTTGAAATGGTTTAAGGGAAAAAACAATTGGAAGTTTTCATTTTTTTAAATCATTTGCTTTCTTGCACAGTGTCCTAGAATTACTTCACCATTAACTGTGTGGATTAAGAAAGAAGTTGCTTGGGAATAGTGAAAGATTGGAAGAAAATAAAGGATCTCCACTGGAGGATTAAACAAGCAGAATGCTATTGTGATATACATTTCACTTCAGTCACATGCATTTTACATTACTTAGCTGTTGTGTGTATAATGACTGCCCACACATCATGTGGCAAAATGGTAAAAACCTAAGGCAAGGATGAAATAGCACAATTCCATTAACTGTGAATTTCCAGGCCAAATTGTCAATTATTTTACACTGTTCTTGCAAGGCAAGTTTACCTATGTTGGGTTATGTCATGTTATGATAATAATGCATGTTTTTTTAATTGATGAAAATGGAGGGAACCATAGGACACTGATTCTAAATTTAGTCGAGGCAATTATAAGTTTTAGATCTCGCTGAATGAAATGCAGTGTGAAAAGCTATTGTCAGGTCCCATGTTGGTGCCTTGTCAGGCATGTCAGCTGTGAGAAGTGCTAGAAGGAAGCCTGTTATGACCAGCATCTAATTCAACATGTTTCCCACAAGCATCTAATTTAACAGCTGGAGCACCACAATATTGATGGAACAGTTCTTGACTGGATTGAAGCATGGTTAGGGACAAGGAAACATAGGATTGTTGACTTGATGCAAACCTAAACACAATGATGTTCTGAGTGAGGTGCCACAAAATTCCATTCTAGGCCTGCTTCTCTTTTCATATTTGTGAACAATATTGAGGTAAGGGAGATGATGCAATTAGAGGTCATCAATTCAAAATTAAAGTTAACCACAGTAGGCCAAGATTAAGACAGTCTTTCTTCACCAACAGGGTAATAGAACACTGGAACCAGCTGCCAGAAACCAGTGTCAGTAGCAGCACATTGAACATCTTTAAAAAACAGCATATGCAATCATAAGAATAGAGGGCTTGTTTTTCAGTATTCCAGGGAGGGCTGATCAACAGATTTGGTGGGCAACTGGTTGCGTGTTCAGAGTGCAACCAAGAATAGTTGCAGCTCATAGTTGCACTGATCTTTCATGTCTTTATGTCTTCATGAATATGGTGCTTAAATTTAATGACATCACACTGGTCAGAATGGGTAGCATGACTAACCTAGTAATATTCAGCCAGACTTCAAGAACATAAAAATGTGGAGTGATTAATGGAAAGTGCCTTTTAACTGTGATAAGCATAAGGTCATGCATCAGGGACCTGGATGTGTAACATTTACATGTGCACTGGGAAATAATTAACTGATTGTCATTGAATAGGGTGAATATTTACACATGTAAGTGTGTGTTATGTGATCTCGGAGCAGAATAGCAATGTAACTTAGCCAGGAACCAGGCAATTCAGATGCCAGGAATCATTAGCAGTGTGAAATATGAGGAAGTAAGATATGAAATCATTTTACTTAGCCTATGCACATCCCCACTTGGAATATTGTGCACAGGCATGGAACGTAGGGTGGCACTTTAAGGATAAAAGGGGATAAAACTGATAATTTGCATTGGGATGGCCCACAAAATTGTGACATGGGTCATAAGAACACAGAGATTGTCTTTTAAACAAAAATATTAATTTTGGTTATTACGCATGGGACCTAATTTTACTATGAATAGTGTATTATGCAAAATAGTGCAGTTCTTGCTGCAGGACACTTTTGTCTCCCTGCTGTAACTGATACCTTTCAGCTCGAAATATCCCCATGACTACTCTAAAATATATTGCAATATTTATTTTATCTATTTCGCACTCTTCTCGACTATTAGCCGCTCCTAATGAAGGGATTTAATGGACATCCACTTGTCCATGGAGCAGTCGTGCAGCAGTCGTGGAGTTGTGAGCATCGGGAAGCTGGGACGGTGGTCCTCCACTTGTAGCAGGAATTGCCTCAGGTCCTCGTTCTTGGTGAGTTCTGGCCGAAGCTCCCTAAATCCCAAATAACTAGCTAACTAACTTGTTATTGGTGAGGGCCAGGTTGAAGTCCTGTGTGAGGGCAACATACTGTTCGGCGAAGTCGTTGACGACTGGAAGCCCGCGGGCTCAGCAAGCGGCGGCGACGAATGTCGAGTGTTCCGTCCACTCGCTCGGGTCTACGTCAAAGAAGGAGACGTCCGTACCTAGGAGCGGGAAGGAGGTGGTGGTATGTCCGACGAAGTTGGCGATGCTCTTCGTATTGATCGTGGCGCGGTGGAGGCTGAGCCTTCCCGGCGGGTCGTTGCACCTTCGTCTTCATTCAGTCTTCACCATCTTCCTCTTATCAGCTGGAGGGATCACCTCATCGAAAAAGAGGAGGCTGATGTGTCGTTCGTTCGTGTAGCAGACGCGACGGCTGAACACCGTGGCCGTCGACTTCAACCATTGTCCGTGTATTCGGCCAATGACTTGGCGAGTCCCAATGCAAATTCACAACTTTAACCCTTCTGGTCTTTCCGGTCAGATCACCATGTTTCTGGGCGGGGGCGGGGGCGGAGGCGGGGGCGTGGAGGGACGATGACTAAGAGGCATACTGGTGTCTAACAAATTCCAAAAAAAAAGCCTAAGTGTTCAGTCCATATATCCTACGGATGCTGGGAGGACATACCAGCAACACATGAAATGCATAGGTTGCAGAATCAACTTCATGGGCGCAGTGACCCTTGATGTCGACGCGCCCCTAAACTCCAATCCACCACCACCACTCTCAACCTCACTCGCCACAGCACTACTTCATGGTGTATGTTATATTTTGGCATGCTTGCAAGATTATAAAATGGCTCCTATCTGATGCAGGATCGAATGCGGCTGTCCTCGACACCGATGTCGCGTCTGTTAAGTCCCGGCCGTCCTGGGTCACAGTCTCACTGTGTGTTCTATGCAGCGGCGGCTCCAAGGTGGAGGAGGCGGCGGAAATGTACCACCGCGCCGCCAACATGTTCAAGATGGCGAAGAAGTGGAGCGCCGCGGGCAACGCGTTCTGCGAAGTGGCCAACCTCAGCCTCAAGAGCCAGAACCGACACGACGCCGCGACCAACTTTGTCGATGCTGGAAATTGCTACAAGAAGTCCGATCCGAATGGTGAGTTGAGACTGTGATTGGAAGCGCAGCTTTGTCCTCTAGATGTTTGTCACCCAGAACATTGTCCTGTCCGAGAAACTATCTACTCACACTAGAAGACAAACTGAGTTGTTTGAAAGTGACTGCGAACCCATTGCCGTTTAATAGGCATGCTCGAAGCTGAAGAGGAGGGTACCAAGGTGATCTCTTGATATCACAAACAGGGAGCAAAGTATGCTCCATGGCATGGAATTCCCCAAATATTTTGCTCTTCAAATCAAATATTCCAAAAACAAGTTGAGTCCCAGTTATGACTGAAGTAGCTCATCCTTTGTCGTCGATGTATGGGTCAGTTAAAACTACGTTTGGAGATAGGAGGGTCCTAAATTCACCTTATGTTGTTATATTTTGCATATAACCTTTTTCGAGACTTGAGCTATTTATTCCATATGTATTCATGTCTGTTTTCATGTGATATCATTGGTCTAGCAATCTGTATGGAAGGTGCCTTATAAACACAATCAGCTTAGGGAAAGATTAACTTGGATGTTTTGGATTCATTGAACCAAATTGATTTAACCAACTCTTTAACCTAGTTGTAGACGACATAGGCCCTACAACTAGGTTCTAATACATACTTACCTTGGAGAATATAACATTTAACCCATTCTTGAATATATTCTCAAATGACCTTGTTCTTACATGTTCTCATTTTGAATTCGTTCAAGATAATTATGATTTCTATGATGTTAAAGATATCAGTAGACAAGCTGAAATTGGTCCTGATTTAGGAAGAAACATAGATATTCTTCACTTGAAAGCAAGGTGCATAGTAAATATGTTTGATGAGCTCAATATCTTCCTGAACCAGCAGAACCACAAATGGAGTCCTATATGTATTTCTGAGACCTGGCTAGCAAAATAAAATGCACATATATTTAACTTAGGTGATGAAGAGTATGAACTATTCTGCAAAAGCAGGAACGCAAAATTGGGGAAGGGTCTGCAATCTATTTCTTGAAGACACTAAAAGCGAAACAGCTTTATCCATTTGATTTTGTTTCTGCTGTAGCTGAATGTGTTTTTCTCCAAATATAATTGAGTAATAAACAAACTATGTTGATATGCCAGGTATGTCATGCACTTGGTCATCATACACAAGTTCTGTCAGAATTTGAGGAGTGTCTAACAACAATAAACGAACTGAATGTGAGTACACACATCATTGGAGATCTAAACACTGACCTATTCTCAATTCCAAATGACCACTTTGTTGGCTAATTTCTCATGTCTATGTGCTCTCATGGTTTTCCTCCTCTCGTAGCAAAGACAACTCGCGTATGTGATACATCATGCACATTAATCGGCATTATTTTCTGTAATGATGTATCAAAAACAGAACAGACTCATTAAATCTGATTTCTCTGATCACTTCTTTATATTTACACCAGAATGTACAGTTTAAAAACAACTAATCATTGCCGGAGAACTACCTATGACTTTCATAAAATGGGCAGTTTGAGGGTCAGGAAATGTGAGCAAAGGCACCATAATCGCAACTTCACCATCCATAAAATTTTCGTGTTCCCGGAGTGGGAGAAACTAGTCGCACAGCACCTCTGCTGAGCTCCTACAGACGACGGTGTTGGTGGTCAGCATGGCGTTTTCGCCATAGGTCGCAACAATTGGAATGCCATCCTGTGCAACCTGTGTGACGATCATCTGCTTAGTTGGCTTACCGTTGGAAATTGTTTCAAAATGTCCTGATGTGATGCCATACGCGGATAACCCGGCCACAGTTTCTGAGTGTCCGCAGGTGCCACGATCTGCGCACGAATACCTCTGCCGCAGAGGCGGTGAACTGTTTGATGAAGGCCATCGATATCTTCACCGACATGGGACGCTTCACGGTGGCGGCAAAACACCACCAGACAATCGCAGAGGTGCGTAGACGTGCCGCCCTTCGTTCTGTAGCCGTCCTAACTATGCTTGTTTACCTGGGTGCCATCATAGGGGGAAGGCAGGGGCGGATCCAGGAATTTTCATGGAGTGGGGTTTGCTCGGAGACGTGCCTTCGGCAGAAAAGCTGTTGAGCAGGGGATGGGGCTGACGCATCTCTCAGCCAAAAATGGATGGAAGATCCGTTGAGTGGGGTGGAGTGCACTCGGCCATCCTGAAGGGAGCCTTCTCGGGTGGAGGGCACCACCTTTCCACAAGAGTGGGTATTTGCCCCCATGCTCACCACTGGGGAAGGGCATAGTTGTGGAGTACAAGCTCCCCACTTGCCATTGATCACTGGTGGTTGTTGGTTTTACGACTCGTCGACTGTTGAGTCATGTAGCGTCGCTAATCTCTCACGCCGATTGGTCGCGGGTGAAGAGTAGCGACAGGTGAGACTCGAACCCACAATCTGTTAGTTGTGAAACGGGTAACATGCCCCTATACTACTCGTTCTCCCCATTGGTCACTCATCACGATAACTTGAGTAGAACGATGACTGTTCTGGGCACAGTAGTGCTCGAGTCAATACATGTAATTGCACCAAGCTTCCGGTCGAGAAGGTTAGCTGGTGTGTTCCGCAACAGATCGACCAATGCACTTCACCCTTGGCGCCATAAACCGTGATCGTGCAAAAAGGGCGTCGAGAACCACCCAATAAACAGCACTTCACCATACACCTTTCGATTGAGACCAAAGTTTGTAAAGAAGGTATTATTTTGCTCTGAATGCAGGTTTTTCACTCAGCAAATTTCACTCGAATTCGGTCAGAGGTTTTTGAGCTATAGCCTTCGGCATTACTTTTAGGTTAACCAACATGGGTTGGTTTGACGACGGATATCTCGTCAATAAGAAGCTGAAAGGCTAGGAAATGACAACTAAAAAGAAGAGGACCAACTAAAGCATTCCCGAAGTAAAATTATAATGTATGTACTAAAGAAAATGTTTCATTGTACTTTCTGTTGTGATGTTAGCATGGTCGAATATGGTCAGACTGCATCGTTGTCATGTTTCATGGCGTTCAGTGCGTGTTGCAAATAAACACCAGATGTTCTGAAGTAAAATTGCGCCTTTACACGGAGATAAGCCACGCCACTGGTTATCATAAAATATCAAAACCTTGTTTAGGGAACTGCAAGAGGTGGAGCTTGTTTGTTTGTTTATTGGTGGTTCACGACGCACTTTATGCATATTTACGGCTAATGGCACCGCCCACACTGTTTCGCCGGTGGGCGGCCGGATTGGGAAATGTTCTGAGCGGTGCTAGTGTCGAACCCGGGACCTTTGGCACCCATGGCTCGACACCTTAGCTACTCGGTCATCCCCGCCCCCATGGTAGAGTCACACATTTGAATGTTGGAGAAACAAGTTCTCATCATCTGACGTTTGTTTTTGCTGTTTTATCCCATCGTTATTGTATCTTGCACTGCTTAATACAGTGCAGCAATGTGCAATATGCAGGAAGTGCCCAAATCAGGAACAAGAAAACCACAGGAAGCTTGTGAAAATGGTCATGCTTTCGGGGACACGCTATGTATACCGTGACAAAACGCGTGTTTTCATTACGATGTGGATTCGACTGAGTCCATATTAGTGATGCCTGCAGATAGAATGCAGTCATAATTGTACTTCTTGTTGTGAGACCAGCAAGGTTGAACATGATCAGATGTTTCAATTACCAGACCACGAGATGTTCCGAAGTAAAATTGCGTCTTGACACATAGATAAGCCTAAGGATCACCACCAAAGTTGAGCATGATCGATATGTATCGGTAAGCATGATCGGTAATGGGTGACCTTGAACTTTGTAAAGAGTATTAAGGCAAACTATTAGACTTACATCAAGAAGTTTTGAATTTTTCCAGCAAACCTTTCTGTGTCACCCATTTTTATTTCATTGTTATATCCCCGTAGTTTCCCATTAGGAACAAACTTGCTCGAAATATGTCCGTTCCGAAAATCGCAAAATCGTAGAAAGCCATGGATAACGGACGTGATATTTAAAAGCAGCATGCTTGTTATTTTATATGGCAGCCAAAACACGCCCGTTTCTATTTATGCCGCTAAATTTATCAATTTCAACGCGCTAGGGCTGAGAAGGTCAATAGGTCATGGGGCCATGGGGTCAACTGCGTGAATCATTTCTATTTTATCACGGATGTTATTATCCTTTTTTTGTCCAAAGATTCCCTTGGATGGCCTTAAAGTATTGCCGGAGGCTATAACTCCGAACCTGTTAGTCAGATCGGGCTAACACTTGTTCAGGCGTGTTCAGAGCATACGAATATCTTGTACACAAATTTTAGTCCAAATACATATTTAGTGGGTGTAAAATTTGAAAATATTTGTTCGATCTGACGTGGAACGCACATTTGGTACATGGACAAGTCAATTCGAGGCAGGGGAGTGGGTTGACTCTTGAACCATATCCGATAAGGCCAAAATTATGCCGTTGTATTCGAATTGTAGATCGGATGGTTGCGAACAAACCTTGCTCAACAAGCGCACAGAAATGCCTCTCACATAACGGAAACCGGATGGGGCGAATTCCCTACCCGTCTAATTTCGAAACGACTGAAGCAGGAAACGCAGAATTGGGGGTACGGCTGTGTTGCACTCTGCAGTACACATTTTGCGACTCTAGGTCAGCGCCTTCTGGGTCAGATGAAGTCGATCGATCGGCCAGCGCGCCGCACCGCCGCGGCTGCGAAGCTTTTGTGGAGGCCGGCTACTGGTCTGTCGGTGGACTTTGCATCCCCGAAGTTTCTATGCTTGCCAACAGATTTCAAATATATTTTTGTGTGTGGTACTCGTATCAGTTTGCAACAAAATCACAAGATTTCATTGCAATACACATGTCCGTTGATATACATCTTTTAATAGGGGTGGTAGGCGGGTTCCGCCTTCTCTTCCGGTACGCGTGCTAAAGAGCACTATTTTTTTTCTCACAGCGTACGATGTCCAATACATTTTCCTGAGCAGCTGACAACACCATGAAAAGCATCTCCGTATGCTGGACATGACGGACGTGGCAACTCCCGATATCTGAAGACTAAATCGACACACCGACACAGGCAGCTGTTTTTCCGTTTGTTCCCTTGCACACTATGATAGATTAATGGGTTGATAGGTTAATATCATCTCAGGTTACACTTTGAGACTAGATATCAGGTTAGTGTACTAGACGTAGCTCTCTAAACTCGGATGGTATGTAGGTTGGAGATGTTATGGACGAACTTAAGCAATTAATTCTGGAAACAGTGAACGAAAAGATGAACATGCGTGGATAAAATTCAACAACTAAGGACCAAGTGAAGTAGTCTTGGTAGAATTGTTATCACTTCTGAAAAATGGCCTTACGAAATTGGCCGAGTCTTAGACTGGGGATGGTGTCGCATGACGTATTAAGTCTTAAGCGCCAAGGAAACTGCGTCATGGTAGCGGCCACCTGACTCGAAGCCACCGGTTTGGCGTTTGTGGCGTCTCATTGGAAGGCACCGGTTTGGCGTTTGTGGTGTCCCATTCAAAGCCACCGGTTGGGCATTTAAGGTGTCTCGTTCGAGGCTACCGGCTTGGGGTTTGTGGTGTCCCATACGAAGCTATCGGTTTGGTGTTTGTGATGTCCGATTCGAAGCCACCGGTTTCGCATTTGGGGTGTCTCATTCAGATCGTGTTCTGAGTTATGTGATGTATGCGAGGTAGGTGATGCTATGTGTTGCCTGCCGCCCCAGCGTATGGAAGGTGGTGAAACAGCCAGTAAATACCGGATTAAAATCAAGTCCGCTGCATATGAACTGAGAGCGATTTTGAAGTGATTTGGTCCACCGCTCAGTGTGAGCACCACAGCTCAAGCAGCTTCCGTGCGGCGCCGCATAGCCCTTGCTGATTTGTCCCAAGTTGGCAGGCAACCCGAAAGGTTTGCCGGTACCCTACTCAATCTCAATGATCCTCACATCAGGGCCATAGTCAGGCACATCAAAATGGGAATACAGCGTAGTATGGGCAGCGCAGCGTTCATGGTTCAATGCCATGGTACTGACCCTCGAGGTGCATTATAGCCCCTCCATGGTCATGATCTGGACATGCTGTTGAAGATCCCTGCAGCGTTCTGGCGCCATTCAACATATACCCCCACTTCGTACCAGGGTGGACGCTTGGGCTGGAATCCTTGTCTCTCATGTTGTAAGGACCCACAAGCCCGTTATCTAGAGTGTGTGACAGCTTCCCAAGTGATGCTATACTGGGAAAGTATGCCTTTCTGAAGCCCTCATGGAGCCATCATTGACCAGCATCACATGCCAACTTTGTAAGAACCGATAATTTGGCTAAAAATCGCACTGTCCTGGAGCGCTATCTACTTGAAATTGCTCATCGGCGCCCATCTGACGCAGGTATACGAGTCGGAGCTGGTCGACCTGGACAAGTGCATCAAACACTACGAAAAGGCGGCCGACTACTTCCGCGGTGAAGAATCCACGTCATCGGCTAACAAGTGCCAGCTGAAGGTAGCTCAGTACGCGGCACAGATGCAAGACTACGAGAAGGCCATCAGCATCTACGACCAGGTATGGCTGTCTGGCATGTGTACGTGTGTGTGTGTGTGATAGACAACGATAACACTCGTATCTCTGCGCTGGATGGTGGAATCCTCGACTCGCCGCTGCTCGTTTTCAATATCCAGACAGACAGACAGACAGACATCTTATTTTTTAGCCTGGGTCTTGCTGACGAGATATTAAACGAAGCGCCCTTAAACTCAAATAGGCACAAAGGTATGGCACTGACTTTGGCACCGAGGCATGGTATTGTGGAACCGGGGAGATGGGTGGGTGGGTAACAGGGCAACAGCCGGAGGTAACTTATGTGGAACCAGCAGGGACAAGCTTTCTTGCGCGTGTCCGGGTATCCTCAAGTGTGATACATGGTATCGGAAAAAACGTATTTGGCCCGTTAGGCGATACGATAGTCTAGTGGCCTCGCGTTCGCTTCACTCCGGCTGTCCAACACAGATCGTCCACTACACGGTATATTGAGCAGTTTCGTTACTCAACACGCAAACGTTCAGACACATTTAGGAGGGGCAAGACGCCAGCCGAAAATACGAGAAAGCGACTGTCATTCGAAAAACACACAGGAGCGCGCACACGAGGACCGCAGAACCGCGCCGCTCGACTGTCTCCCGGTGACTGCCAGTCGGGGGCAGTTCACGTGGGTCCGGCCAGTGGCTGACGAAATGCGTGTCGTCATTGTCGTCGGCCTCCGCGTGGTCATCGGCACGGCATTGCCCAAAAGCGCCGATCTGATTCCGGCGGTGGCGGCCGGCCGGATGGGCAGATACTGGGCGCGTTACAGTCACGGGGCTGTGTAGGTCAGCTGGCTTACGGGGTTACACAGTGCTTAATATAAACTTCGTTTGAGTATGAAGGCTCTGCCGTGGTGGTTGTTTGGACATTTTTTAGAGCTCTATTGTCCTCGGTGCGTTGTTTGGCGATTTCTAGTACAATAATTGATTGCTGGAGGTGTTGTGCTTATTCAGTTGCGGCGTACTGACATTTCAAGCTTAGCTGACATACAAGCTGTAGTGGGTGAACATGGAGTGTAAAATTATTGCTGAAAATGAGAAGTAAGAGGCGAACAATATTTCATGTCGGTAGCCACTTTATGAAGACTTGGGCCATTGCGTTGCCTAATATCTGGTTTTGTGTAATGCACAACTCATGTACAGACGATGTGTATCGCCATGTGCGACCGGGATGCGCCCAACCGTCACCATGACTCCCTCATTTCCATCAGGTGGCGGGAACGTCTCTGGAGAGCTCGCTGCTCAAATACAGCGCCAAGGACTATTTCTTCCGCGCTCTTCTTTGCCACCTCTGCATTGATGTCATCAACACCAACAATGCGCTGACGCGCTACCAGGAAATGTATCCGGCGTTTCAGGACTCGCGCGAGTGCAAACTAATCAAGGTCAGTGATGCGATGCCTCGTGTGACTGCATCCATTGGACACCATTGGTATGTAAAAGGTGGTGTGCTCAATTACTAGTATGGGGTATTATTAATATCCATATACCTAATTAATGAAGGTAACTTTAATCGAGATGATATTTTGTCACGGCCACCAAATTGTATGCAGTATGGGCTGCATGGGAATGCTCGTTACCTGGGGTGAATTCGCCGTCCGATCAGTGAATCAGCTCCGATTTCGATGTGGTGCTGGCGCTCAGACACGGCCGCCCGACCCCCGCGTGCTCAGCGTCGGTTCGTTGTCAGCTGGCAGTGAAATCCAGAGCTTACGGAAATTGTCCAAACAGACGGAAGTCAATGGTAGCCAGCACTCAACCTACGGGTGTACTCAGGGTAGCTTTGGTGAAGGGCCGAGCTCACAAGGTATTGCCCACTGTCGGGTGATACCGTGGATGTGAAAATGAAGGTCCACCGAAGGCCTCTCAATGACCTTTACCGACTATCGTACACCAGGCTCTTTTTCTAAAGCGGGAGGCGATGAAGAATTTCTCATTTGTTCTAGTGTAAAGTTGAAATTTTAGCCGATTTGACCCTATGTATTTTTGTTGTGCGGCTGTGGAGGGGGATTGGAGCGAATATGGCAATTAAGGATGCGTTTTCGTTGATTTCAGTGATTTTGATGCGCTCTTACCGTAGATGCGATGGGGCAAACCATTATAGAGGCTCCTAGTGTGGTGGGAGAGCACGTCCTTCTCCCTTGGGTGCGCCTCCGGGTTTGAAAAAAAAAGATATAGCATCCCGCTGTCCCCAAGAGGAACAGTGCCGACATGTTGATGGGGTGGCCATTGGTCCCCATTGGAAGTACTGTTTGCAGAGAGCTATTTCACAAGCATTTAATTCCTTGCACTCGGTGGCATGTCAGATAGGCCCCACATGTACTATTCATATATCGATGACCCATTCTTCGATATTGTAAGCTAGCCAAAGCTAAGCAAGCATGTTAAAATCCACACTAACGTAGCTCTATTCTTGAATTATCCATAAAGTCATCTCTGAATAATGCAACCTAGTTCTCAGATGTCCTTATACATGCCTTTGTTAACACCAACCGAGATTCTGCTTTGAATTGACCTGAACTATAGCGAGAACGAAACTCATGTTAAAAAAAAACACCAGCATCAGCCACATTGCGCAGCGGGCAGGACCCGGCGGCGGCCCGGCCGCGTCAGCACACACAGTCCGGCGCGGAGCCGCTCTGGCCGCATCCGCAGCCAGTCGGTGGAGGCGGCCGGTCGTCGCCGTCTGGAGGCCTGCCGACCGTCCAGCCGACACCGTCCAGCCGACACCGTCCAGCCGACACCGTCCAGCCGACACCGCCCAGCCGACACGTCCCGTTGTCGTTCTGCACCTCGAGCCGCAGCGACACCGGCAGCTGCTCGTGCTGCTGCGGTGGCGGGCGCATCGCCGTCGCACCTCCGGTAGAAGAGCATGTAGGGCGCGTTTCCGCGCCGGTTTTCGCGCCGGCGCCGCTGCTTCCGCCGACCCAGGCGTCCAGATAGCTGACATCCAGCGGCGTAACGCAGGTGTCATCGAGGTGACACCAGACGAAGGTGCGGCGTCCGAGCCGGTGGCTTCGGACGGCCGCACCACGCAGTAATAGTGGCCGGCGTCCAGCGAGCCTCTGCAGTGCACCGCCAGCGCGCACGGCCGGAACTGGACGGCCGACCCGCCGCGCACTGGCACCAACAGTCGCTCTGTATGGGGTCAGCGCCACAGCGCCACGCGAGTCAGCACTTTCCGCACGCCCGTCCTCGTGAACAATTATAGGACGTCGACGATCTTATTCAACGAGAGTTGCTTAAGCACGTAAGCTGCTTAAACACAAATGCATCAGGAATACAAAACTAAAAGACGTGCCAGGGAAAGCAAATAGCACTTTACTAATTAGTGAAGTGTTAGATGTTTGCCTAACTCGTACGAAAATGACGAAAAAGTCCTGCTCGGCATGATACAAAATGGAATGCCAGCTAAATCTGGGAAACAATTCTTCATGAGATTAAGCTGATCATTTGCTACTTTGAGAAAAAATGCAGTGTAGTCTAGTAGTGATCAACAATTTGGTCAGATATCGGCCACCACTCAAAGCGACTAACCTAATATATGAGTGTCAATGTCTATCGGTGACCACACCGCGCCTGCTCATATATGGATCATTCCATACCAACTCAATCAGTAAAAGTGCAATTTTACACGCTACCATCGCATATTTTCTCTTAACTGTGTCTGTGGTGTTCTCTTGTGTCGTACAAAAACAAGACGTATCTCCAGAACCACAGTACATATTCGCAATCTCAAAGCACCGGTGGGTTGGTTATTGGGTGCACTTCGTCGTGTGGATCTGAAACGTTACCTGTGGTAAAGAATTAGGCTCAGAAGAATGCATCATTATGTAATCTATACTTCCCGAGCAGATGGGTGCGTCAATTTTCTTCAAACTGCGATATTTGTATTCTACGACGCTCCTTGCCCCTGTGACGGTCACCACATACTGGGTTTCGAAGTGCACCGTCTATCGTCGGCCGGAGCGAGTGCGGGACGGAGCGGTAGCCGCCGGGCGCGTCGGCCCGCCACGCGCACCCCCACCGCCGGGCGCAGCCCGCCACCCGCACCCGCACCCCCCACCGCCGGGCGCGGGTGCCACCTGTGGCAGGTGCCGCTCGCGTCCTGGCTTCTGCCCCCCCCCCCCCTCCACTTTTGTCTCCTCGGACTATCGTGCCGATTGATTGTCGGCGCCCGGCGTTAATATTCGGGAACCAATAGAGGACGACTTGACATTTGTTATGCCCTGCTGCTGTCGATTGTCAGTGAGACACTCATATCCGGTCCTGTAGAGGGCTGACAGTACTTGATTTTTATTTGCACTTGATGAAAAATCTGTCCTACACATGTTTTATCTGTGGAGTTGGTGTGGGATAGCCCACATGGGTTACGCTTCAACCACTGTCATATATATATGTATATAAATGCATGTATGTATGTATGTATGTACATATATACACATTGTATCCTCTTTTTTGGCAGACAATCTGCACGCATCTGGAAGAGGAAAACGTTGACGCGTTCACGGAGGCGGTCACAGATTACGACTCCATCTCGCGATTCGACCAGTGGACCACCATGATGCTCAACAGGATAAAGAAAACCATACAGGAGGATCTGAAGTAGATGGCGCTGCCAGCGTGTCCACGCGACCGCGCGAGGGCGGCAGCTCCGCCGAATGAGAGTCCACGGAGTCGTGCAACGGTGGCCGGGCGGGCGACTCCGACTCCACGTGACCGCACAGGGAAGACCGTGCAGTCCATGTGTCCGTGTGCGCACGCCGACGAGCCGGCCAGCTTGTGTGTAGGCAGGCCGGTGTCGCCGGGCCCATTTATTGCCGTATTGTTTGTGTGATACACCAGCTACTGCCTGCTTCTTCCCATTCACCTGCGATAGTGGGCAGAGCTGCTGGAGTTGTTCTAGGCATTGTTATGTTTATGCAGCCGTGTCCGTTTGGGTATAATTTATACGTGTATCGGTAGCGTTCGGGGCGGTCGTCGTCCGAGTGTGAGTCTTGTGTTGGAGGTTTGTCGGAGCTGTGGCTGGCAGACGGGCGCGTCTGGTTCGCCACCATCGACGCACCCACCGTTCGTTGTATTGTGGCGGAAACCGCCGACACGCCACGTACGGTGCGGCCGTTGCCGTGGCTGACGTGAGTTCAGCACCCCTCCGCCAGACAGGCGCCGACAATTCCGCCCCGGCCCGTGGCGTTATGGCGTTGCGGGACGGCACAGAACCCGACGTTATTCTGGATTCAGCGTGTCCAGGGCGGCATAGACCCCGACGTTATTCCGTATTCCGCGTGTCACGCCGTTAGTGCCGCACCTGCTGACGAACTCGAATCAAGAAGCCCGCTTTGTCGTCTCCGATGACACTCGGTGGCGAGAGAGGCACATGTGTTCGCTACGATAGCTGCGTTTGCATGCAGACGAGCGGTTCGATAGTGTCTCGTATTTCCTGTTTCTCTTCGACTAGCTGTCCATGCGTGTCGTTCGTGTTGTCTGCCGGCCTCGCGGCCACGGTGTGTAGAACAGTCCCAGGCGTACAGGGACGACGCGTTAGTTCGGCCCGTATTCCGCCTCCTCTGATGATCGGCTAGCAGCGAAAACAAATGCATACAAAGAGAATACGTGTGTATTTCTTTGCCACGCGACCGCTCAAGGCACGCATATTTGTATACGTCTGACACATTGTTACGATTTAAACAATCGTATCACAGATCGAAGATCACAACACCTACTCAACCGGAGCAGCCAGCAGTCGGTTATGTGGGCTTACGGGCGCATCGACTTCGTTGGTCATCGGTTCCAAAAGTGCGTTAAAAAACGACCGTATTATGGCTCAACATGTGAGCAAACGTAGGCCCAAAAGAGCGCCTCGTATGGCGAACGAGGTAACGGGAATCCCGCCTTACGCTTACAACCACCCAAATATTAACTCACCCTGTGGGTATCCACGGAACCCACGATAACAAGATCCCATTAATGCACGTCACAAACAACCCTGCATGAGGTAGAAAAGTAGGCTTCGTCATATTTATGGTCACATGGCGTTTGTATCGGCTATCCACAAAGGATTTGGACCACCTCTGCGAGGTTTCCGGGGTTCTTTTTACGTTGCCTTTGGCTTCTTGGCCATACGATGACGCCAACCTTTCGGGTCGATTGGTCCCGGGCATGATCGGTAAAACCGATAGTTGTGAGATTCGAACCCACGACCTAACAGTCAAGAGTCTAATGCTGCCGACTGACCGACTCTGAAGATCACCGATCATTGTCATGCCTGTCTGGCAGTATGCCATCGGGTGGCTGCTCGGCGACCGGAACAGTCAGATCACCCCTCGGCAGTCGTTCGTCTTCTTCCTCTGAATCCTGGCAGTGCATCAAAATACAAAGTGAGAGGCTTTCATATTATTTGGACATGACCAGCGTGGGTGGACACAGCACTGGGAAACTGGAGGCGAGGGAGGGTCAGATCCAGGGGGAGCGACACCCTGGGCAACCGAAGGGGCCTCAGAAGGCACTCGTTTTTTAGGTGTCTCCGCCAGGTGTTCGAACGGGGACACGAAGCAAGAAAGTGATCAGAGATGAAGGGCTCAGCCAAGGGTGCCCCTCCCCCGTAACAACTCAAGTCATACTAGATCGGAACGAGATATTTTGAGATTCTGACCACTCGAAAACGAAAATCTTCGGCGCATCAAAAGCATGCTCTATTTCTGATTCCCTCCCCCCTCCCCCTCCTAAGGAAATCCTGGCTGCCTCACTGGCAAAGATCTTTTGAAACTGGTTATCGGACTGCATTGTCCCCTTTCTTGCTGGTGGGGACCTCCGTCTCATCTCATGTAAACCATAGCGGGACTTCCGTTCATACCGTGCGGCATCTTCACCAACCGGAGAAGGGCCTCCCGCTACACTAAAAGTCCCTCCTGCACCATGGGGGCCTCCTCGTAATTCCCTCAGAATCATATCCATGATGTTAACGCATTCTCATTCGTATTCAGCATCTTATTCGCATACCCTCCGATGTCGTTAAAAAAAAATTCAGGATATGGTCTGTCGCTTGCAAAAGTAAGGCCACCAACAATTATTCAGTAGGGCCAGCAGTTCGATCTCCCGAGGTTAAGAAAGATCATTCGGAAAAAACGGGGTAGCGCATACAATTCAAGGTGTTTCACTTAGCCGAATGACTCCAACGCCTAGATGCCCGCTGTCCATTAAAGACGGAACACATCGGATTATGTGACCTTCAATGTCAGTTTGACCTCAGATCACCAAAGTTAGTTTTACTCATGCACTATATTTATGTACGGAGTACCGAATAAAACCATGGCGACACCTTGGATGTACCTGATTTTTGCAGGCGATGGCCTGCATAGCACGTACATAGAACACATCGATCAAAATGACCCATTATGATCACCGATTCATAACCGTCCGCAAAAAATGCCCCAACCGGAAATATAATAAATTGTTGTGTACCCCATAATTTCAGCAGTCTTACTTGGCACTACGAAATAACACTCGGATATTGGATATGGATCATGGATGCAGCACATTGAAGCGTCTGAATTACAATCACATAGTCTAACCTGTTCACACCATATTGTTTTGACCTTGCACTACTGCTATCTACCGGGCACCGAATAATACCTTCCTAAATGCATTCATCAGATGGACATTAGCGCCAAATAATCTTCCGACGGGGAGAAAGCAGTACATCCAAGCATGTCGCCTCCAAAGTCACTATTTGACCTCAGGTCAACGACGAACCACTAACATTACACCGTACGGGTAAGTCACGGGGTAGCAAATAATATTTCTTCAATGCATTTATCGGATGGATATTAGCGTCGAACAATCGCCCACGGAACAAGGAAGCATCTCCCAGCAAATACCCTGCAGTCAGCGTTTGACCTCAGGTCAGGTCTGACGAAATTCAGAAAACGAAGATGGTCCACTGGGGTACGGTATGTGGGCCAAACGAAGCATTGAATGCAGGCTATCCCAACACTAACGCATGCACTATCAATACAAAAAGCAGCACACTGCGTGACCTGATCTATATCGATGACGAATTTCATCAGATAGCACCAGCGTCACATTAAGCAACGCATTCAAAAACGCATTCATCAACATCCTGATTCGTCTGAAAATGTGGCACAACCTTCGCAACCTTCCCCCGTACATGCGCCACGAAACGGTTTTTGCTACGACGAACCATTTTGCCTTCAGAGGCGAAAAGGTAAGCGAGGTCTAGTCTGGGGTATCGCATACTCGTAAGGTGCCGAAAATTCACTTATTGGAATGATTGAAAGCTTGTGTCACCGCTATCACGGTGGCACGCAGCACACCAAGTTAACTGGTCACTCAGTTACCATTTGACCTCAGGTAAACGAACGCTTTAACATTACACCATATTGGAAAATCACGGGGCACTGAATTATATTTTCATGAATACATTTATCGGATGTATATTAGCGTCGAATACTTGCCCACCGAGCAAGGAAGCAGCACATCCCAGCACGCGACCTGCAAGGTCAGCATTTGAACTCAAATCAGGCTTGATGAAATTCAGAAAATAGAAGTGGCCCACTGGGATACCTCATGTGGGTCAAACGACGCATTGTATGTAGTCTATATCCACTTCCAGTAGACCACTTCAATTTTCTGAATTTCATCAAATCTGATCTGAGGTCAAACGCTGATCCTGAATGTCACATGCTCCGATGTGTTGCTTCCTTGATCGGTGGCCGATTATTCGCCGGTATTGTCAGTCCGATATGTGCATTCTGCAAAATGTTACTCGGTACCCCATGACTTTCCCACACGGTGTAATGCTGGTCTTCGTTGACCTGGTAATCTCGAGTGAGTGAATGTGTTCATGGATGCGTTGTCGAATGGGATGCTAGTGCTACCTAATGAAATCGTCATCAAAAGATCAGGTCACGCATTGTGCTACTTCTTGTACTGATAGTGCATGCATGAATATTGCAATAGTCTACATTCGATGCTTCGTTTGACCCACATACGGTACCCAATTGGACACTGTCAATTTCTCAAGTTCCTCAATCCTGACCTAAGGTTAAACGCTGAATTGAAGGTCACATGCTCGGTTGTGCTGCTCCGTGGGCGATTACTCGACACAAATATCCATCCGATAAATGTATTCAGGAAAATGGTATTCGGTACTCCGTGATTTCCCCATAAGGGAAATCACGGTGAAAACCCCATGCTAGTCTTCGTTGACCGCGGGAAATCCGGATTTCGTCAGGAAATCAGGAAGGAAAGGAAATCAGGAATAAGAAAATAACGTCCTTTCTGCACATTCACAGCTAATTGTGCCGCCCTCGCTGTTTCGCCGGTGGGCCGCGGGATTGTGAAATGTCCCGAGTGGCGCTAGTGTCGGACCCGGGACCTTTGGTATCCAGAGCCAAACACTTTAACCCGTCCCGTCTCGGGGATCTTCAACCGCCGCCCCTTCCCCGGGTTTCTCGCAGACAGTGGACGGACGGAGCGAGGCAGCGCGCCCAAATTTGGTATACCTATTCCCACATCAATTTGGCATGCTGTTTCAAAATTTTGAAGTCAGGTCATCTAGGGTCAACAAGTTAGTCAAGGTCGAGTGAGGTCACTTCCAAAAAAGTTCAACCAGTCGTCACGATTTAACGGATACAAATATTTTAATGAAACTTTCAGCGTTTCCTTATCTTTAGGGATGCAACAACACATACGAGTGGAATTTTCCTTTTTGACTACATACAAATTTTGCATACTTGCCAATTGCAGTTCATATAGAAGATTGGGGCTAAAGTAAGCATTTTTTGTTAGGGCAAGTTGACTTCCAATAACATTTCTCGGTCTGTTCTACCCATTGGAAAAAAATAAAACTTGAACTCAAAATATTGAAATTTCGAAAAAAATACACCGGGGGGGCAAAACATTGTATTGCCCTGGTCGATTTCGCTGTCCCTTTCTCATTCCAAATAAATCTTGTTTTTTCATATATCCCCAAAATGAATTCCCAGACCCAAAAACATGATGTAAGTCGTGAAAAGTCGTGAAAATGTAGCCCCTGGTGACGTCACTTTTGGGGAACTGCTTTGGGGTGTGGATCCGAACCCTACTCGTCGAGCGCCTTCCGATGACGCCTTTTTCGTTTTCGTGCGACGCTTAGTTTGGATTTTAGAAGGGGGTTACTATCCCCCCCCCCGAGACGGGGTGTGAAGATCTGACCGGAGAGACGGCGCGGGTTAGACCGGAGATACCGAAGAGACCACTCGGCCATCCCCGCCCCGGAAATCTTCTTCCTAAGCCGGATTCGGAAATCCAATCCAGTTGTCTGATGAAAGCGTTTCCATGACTTCGGAAATCCGAATTGGTAAGGAAATTTGGATTTGCTAGTGTCATGGAATCTCCCTCAGCGTATGGGGCCTTGCTATTAACAGTAACAGATCGGCATACATCACGAACGAGCCAATGCCTATCATTCTCCTACACATAAAAATCCAGAACCTGACAGATTTAGCTTGTTGACGGCATACAAAAAAACAGCGTGGCGGGGATGTCCAAATCGATGCTATTCTTGGAAGATTGGTTCCCCAAGTCGTGCTGGTCTGGAAACCCCCAGGGACAGGGTGAAAATCGTTCTATTAAAGGGGGCCACGATGTGGACTTCCAGCAGCGAGGCTACCAAACGCTTGCGTGCATTCGGATGAAATTCAGTAGGTCAACACTCCAGCCGACGTGGGCACACCGTCACCCACAGCGTCGGCCTAACATGTCACCAGCCCGCACTCACCTGATCCAGCAGCAGCGGCTGGTCGGACCCGTCGCGGTCGCCATCGCCGAACAAGGCGGCCATCTCCTCCAGAGGCACTCCGCGCGTCTCCGGCAGCCAGCGCCAGAGGAGGCCGCCGCCGAGCGCCGCCAGCGCCGCGTACAGCGCGAACGTGCCGGCCTGGCCCAGCCGGCGCACCAGCGTCAGGAACGACAGCGACACCACCAGGTTGGCCGCCCAGTTGCAGGAGGCGGCCAGCGCGCCGCCCGTGCCGCGCGCCCACGCCGGGTAGATCTCGGCGTTGACCGTCCACGGCGTGGTGCCCATGCCGGGCGCGAACGAGGCCAGGTAGAGGCACAGGCCGAGCACGGGCAGCCACGCGGTCGGCGACGGGCACCAGTCGACCGTCCACGCCTCTGCCGGCGCCGGGCACGCGCCGCCCGCCGCCGACGTGTTGGTGGACGACACCGTCGGCAGGCACGAGCCGTTGGCCGCCCCGCCGGCCGTCGGCACGAAGCAGAAGCCGCAGCCGGCCGCCTGGCAGTCGGCGCAGCTGGCCGTGTCGCACAGCGCCGTCACGGGCGGCAGCACGACGGCCGGCGAGTGGGCCGCGTTCAGCGCGAAGCCGCCGGCCAGCAGCAGCAGCGAGCAGACGGTGCCGGCCATGCTGACCAGCGTCAGCGGCCGCCGCCCGACGCGCTCCACCAGCGCCAGGCCGACCAGCGTGCCGGCGAAGTTGACGGCCGCCGTCGCCGCCGCCAGCCAGATGGCCAGCGACACGTCGCGCACGCCCGCCATCTGGATGATGCTGGCGCTGTAGTACATGACCGTGTTGATGCCGGCCAGCTGCTGGAACAGCTGCAGCGTGCAACCGACGAGCAGGGCGCGCCGCACGGGCCGGCGGCGCAGCATGGCCGACAGCGGACAGGCGGCGGCCGGGCGGCGGCGCGCGCGCTCGCACTGGGCGACGATCAGGTCGAGCTCGCTGCCGACGGGGAAGCCGGCCGGCCGGAGGCGCGCCAGGGCGGCGGCCGCGTCGCGCCGCCGGCCGCGGCTCACCAGGAAGCGCGGCGACTCGGGCAGACAGAGCAGGCCCAGCAGCTGGACGGCGGCCGGCAGCGCGGCGGCGCCGAACATCCAGCGCCAGCCGCGCGGCGCCGCCGCCAGCGCGCCGCACAGCAGCGCGGCCGTCAGCTGGCCGCCGGTGATGAACACGCAGTTGACGGTGGTGAGCGCGCCGCGCACCTCGGCCGGCGCCGACTCGGCGATGAACACCAGCACCGTGCTGCTGGCCAGCCCGATGCCGACGCCGAGCGCCACCCGGCCGCCGAACAGCGTGAGCGGCGTCTGCGCCAGCGCGGCCAGCACGGCGCCGGCCGTGAACACGCCGCTGGCCGCCAGGATGACGGGCCGACGGCCGCACCGGTCCGCCAGCGGGCCGGCCACCAGCGACAGCAGCCACGCCGACGCCACCGTGCCCGACACGATCAGCTCGTGCCAGGCGTCGGTGAGGCCGAACTCGGCGCGCACCAGCACCATGGCGCCCGACACGACGCCCGTGTCGTAGCCGAACAGGAAGCCGCCGATGGCGCTCAGGCCGGTGAGCACGTACAGCATTGCGCAGCGGCCGGCGGGCAGGTCGGTGGTGGTACGGCTGCCCGCCACTGGAGGGTGCTGCCCGG
This sequence comes from Imbricaverruca yamaguchii, assembly GCA_034440575.1. Lineage (NCBI taxonomy): Eukaryota > Metazoa > Arthropoda > Thecostraca > Neoverrucidae > Imbricaverruca > Imbricaverruca yamaguchii. The sequence goes on along the minus strand of JAOTOL010001149.1, from coordinate 53,257 downwards.
TCACGTCGGCCATGGTGCGTGGCGGCGACACTCCGGACACGTGCCGCAACAGCTTGATGGGACCCATAGCAAAGCGGCGTCAATGGAGTAACATGGTGATAGGTGTGTTGTACAAACTATCAGATGTAGAGGAATCTGGGTCTCTGGTTCATAACCCCCTCCCAAAGCCAAATTGAAAACGAGCCTTGTGTACGAGCATGAAATACAATGTCATGAAATACAAGCATTTTTACATTTTTCGATACTGAAATTGGTGGATGAAAGTAGAAACTAGTGAGTTTCCGTCAAGAGCCTCGCGCTCGGCGAGATACCACACGCTCTCGTGAAGATTCCCAGGGCGGCACGTAGATGCTCAAGGCAGCATGGGTGTCCAGAGCACTCTCGTTTGTGGAACTATCCGAGTGTAGAAAAAAAAACAGCAAGAATCGAGTTCTGATGGTATAAGAGATTGGCATAGCCGTGAAAGGTTGCACTGTCTGATCCATGTGATGTCCTAGGTGGTTTTCAAAGATTTTTCCACATGTTTCCAGTAAACTTCTAGATGACTTGTATGCATCATTCTTCTGTCAATAGAACAATCAAGAATCGTGCTGTTGGTTCGACGGATGAAGCCGGCCGCGAAGCTGGATTTTATGACTGGGACAATTCCGACGACAGGAGAGGTGCATGGCTGCAGTCTTTTCGGGGACGAGTAGCCTAGGGGTAAGTTGCCCGTCTCACAATCGAAAGGTTGTTGGTTCGAGTCTCACCTGTCGCTACTCTTCGCCCACGACCAATCGGCGTGAGAGATTGGCGACGATACATGTCTCAACGGTCGGTGTGTCGTAAAGCCAATAACCAACCGGCTGCAGTTTTTTCCTTGGAGAAGCATGAGCCATTTACAATGTTTTACCCATCCAGGTGAGAGATGGCTGCATTTTTTTCGACATGGACGACATGCATGATGCAGGTTATCATATTCCAACATCATGAAAACCGAGGCTTCTGATTTCATGTGGCATTGGCACATGGAATCAGAAGCCTCATTTCCGATGGCATTGGTCATGATTGCAAACATGGTAGCACACAAAATATAGAAAAACTAAAACGTCTTTTTCTTTGAATTTCCCAAATAAAACAACACAATATAACCTAGCACAACCTGCTTTTCAAGAGATACAAGTTCCAGAAATGTATTGATTTTTAGTGCAAAATGTTAGACAAATTGTCCAACTTAAAAAAGACCTAAAAAAGTGTCTAAAACCTGCCTGGTGAACAACGTAATGCACAATAATACCAAAGCTGCTTCTTTCTTTAAAAAATCACACAAGACAACTTTATAAAGCTTTTCCATTAGCCTGCAGGGATATGATGTGAACACTGTTAATATATTTTAAAGAAAATTGGTGGAAAGTACCACCTAGTGCAAGTTCGATTGAGACCCCTCACCATGTGTTCTTGCACCCTTGCATACCACTTGTTGTTTGTCAAGGTATACATTCAGGGAATTTATTGTTCTACTTCCAAAGACTGAATACATGAATGACTCTAACCTGATCAGCCAAAAGCCATCTTCCATCTTCTCCAGATAATGCAGTAGAAGGAAGGCTACTATAATCCAAGCTGAATATTTCATAAAATGAGCAATTCTGATGCATTTCAACAATTTCATTATGCTATAGCCTAGGAGTACCACAGGCTTCTGACAAGAATTGACCTCAGACTCAATTACAGGGCTGCCTGTTTCAGATAGCATTACCAGTATCCTGAAACCTGACATTTTCCAGCACTTCTGGTGTCCTGATGCAACAGCAACCAAGCCCTTCATTAAAGACAGAAAACAGACCTATCAAACATACTTGACATGGGATAAAATATTGTGTTGCTCATGTTGAAATAGCTCAGTTAGTGCCTTCTTGTGCCCATGCAATGAAATAAATATAATTGCAAGATGCATATGATATTTTACAAGTGGATGCATGACAAACACACATGACTAACGAGACTGTCTTTACCTGGCTAGATAAGGGCTATGTGGTATATGTAATTTTCTTTAGATTTTTCAAAGGAATTTGGTGTTGTTAATCATGTTCCATTACTAACTAAATGGAGCTCTTGGAATTTCAGAGATAATCCTCATCTGGATATCAAGTTTTATCTGTGGGAGGGAAATGTCAGTGCTTGTCTCTCTGGCTCTGCCCACAAGCCAAGGGAAATTCTGAGTGGAGTACCCCAGGGTTCTGTTCTAGGTCCTGTGTTATTCTTCATTTGCATTCATTATGTACCTCATGGTAAGCACTCCCAATTCAAGGTTTTGCAGATGACCTAAAGAAACACATGTGGGCACTAAATGACCAAACCTAGTCAATCTGCCCTAAAACTCAAATAATCTACCAAAATATCCATGAAACTGAGAGACATATATATCACAGGCCTGTTGACTGGTATTTCATAGGGCCAAAAATATGTAGACACACTGGTTAGTAGTGCCAATTCATGAGGACTAGCAATGAATAAGTGTGCAGTTCTTAACACGCGCCCTGGAGGGGGGCGAAATCTGCCCACCCCTCCGGTTTTTCGTAGATAACTCCAGATTTTACCGGCAGATATACGCCATTGTTTGTGAACCTGCTTAGAAATGAACGACACGTTGTTTAAAGTAAGAAAAACGAAAATCGATTGAACATTTTTCGAGTTAGGGGTCGCTAAATAAATTTTTAAAAACTCAGCGCCAGACCGCAAATATCGGCACTGACGCGCTTCCCGTATATTGGCAAAAATAAAGTGTTCTTGGCAAAACTAGCAACTTGTTTGATGTACATTTTTATGCTATACTGTTTCAAAGTCATTTCAGGTCACCGAGGTCATGGCAGGTCAAGTTCATGGCAGGTTAACACACGTTCTGGAAGGGAGATTGTGAAATCAGCCTACCCCTCCTATTTTGCATGCATAAATCATAACATAACATATTGTGTCAGCTAATGTACGCAGTTTTTACGTACCTGCTTAGAAATGACTGGTACGTTGTTTGAAGTAACAAACATGAAAATTGGCCACATATTTTTCAAGTTACAGGCCATTAAAGTAAAATCAATTTGCAGCTCCACCTCCATACCACAAAAATTGGTGCTGATGTGCTTCCCACATAATGGCAAAAGGGAAGTGTTCTTGACAACACTAGTGACTTGTTTGATGCATATTGTTATGCTTTATAATTTAAAAGTCATGTTAGGTCACCCAGGTCAAGTCAGGTCAAGTTCATGGCAGGTGATGATGATGATGAATTGGGGTTTAGGGGCGCGTCGACTGCTATGGTCATTTTGCGCCCATAACTGTGTTTACAGGCTAACTACTATGCTCCTACAGTAGGCAGCAAGGGGACGAGTGGCCTAGTGGTAAGTTGCTCGTCTCACAATCGAAAGGTTGTGGGTTCGAGTCTCACCTGTCGCTACTCTTCGCCCGCGACCAATCGGCGTGAGAGATTGGCGACGCTACATGACTTAACGGTCGATGTGTCGTAAACCAATAACCACCACAGTAGGCAGCAAGATAAAATATTCAGGGATGGAGATAGATAACATCAAAATTTGCTTCTCGAAGGAAGGTAAAAATGTCCCCAGACGACACAACCTCAGAATCATCCTTTAGCAGTATATGCAGTGTCTCTGTTTATACGTTCGTTATTTGGGCTTAGGGGCGCTTCGACTGCTTCGGTCATACAGCGCCTCTGTTTACACGTCCTAAAATCTGGTGTGGTAGAGGCTCTAATGATAAACAGCCTATTAAAACATGATAAACGGTAAGCAGGTCAGAACACCGTGGGCACAAAGGTCAGTCATCACCGGTCAGTATATAGCTGTGTGTCGCGAAGGCATGCCCTATCCTCAATCGACAAAGCGTCACTTCCACTCGTCGCGAGGTTCGGTGTGAGGACTGCCATACTCCTAGTTATGGCTTTACAACTCTTGTTTACTGGGCTTGGAATCCCAGGCTCGTTGCCATTCAGATCGTATATATGATAAAATTGAGGGATACATATCTCTTGACAGAAGAGGTAGGCGAATTTCACGGCCATTACAGGTAGCGTAATTGGCGACCATATCGGCAGATTCATTTCCAGCAAGTCCAACATGACTAGGGATCCAGTAGAATATGATATTTTTGTCGACAACAGTTTGGGATTTGACGATGCGGAGAATCCGTTGGACAAGCCTGTTATCTGGGTCGAAAGACTTCATTGCCAGCAGACTGCTTAAGGAGTCAGTAAAAACCAAGTGATATGTGGACTGGTCATCCTGTATATAGTAAAGAGTTTGCAAAATGGCATATAGTTCAGTAGTAAAAATCGACGCCTGCTTCGGTAAACGGAAGTATTCAATACTGCGTTGACAGACACACATGCAGCAAGTTCATGGCAGGCTCATGGAACCAAACTTCATCAACTGGAATGTTGTCATAAATACGAATGATTGTCATGTGATTGATGTCATTTTGCATGCTACACCCTATACATCTCAAAATATACTGTCTGCCATTGTGTGCCTATACATTTCCATACTTTATTCATGTATTTAACTACTTCCTTATGAAGCAGATTGTGCTGAGCCACCCAACTGAGCAGTCGGGTGGGTGGCCAGGATCTGGTAACTGGAGGAGGTAGTGACCTGATAAAGTGCTCCTAGATAGGTGACCTGAGGTCAAATAGCAGATCTGGCATCTGTATTGCATCATTAGTAATGTCCAAAACATCATTAATGCCAATTTTGGAGCATTTAAACACAATCACAGCGATCCGAAACAATGGCAAGCCAAGCCAAGCAAAACCAGAACATTTTGTTATTTTTCCCCCATTTGACCTTGAAGATATTGACCTAAGGTCATGAAATTTTCACACAACAGAGTGCACTATCATGCCCATCCACCTTGTGAATTTTGTTGCTCTAGCCACAGTAGGAGCCAGGATTTTATGGGGGCGGAATCACCCCCCTCCAGTGCACATAATTTCCTGAGGCCCTCCACGGTATGTGTTAAAGTATTCAAATTATCATAGACTGGAATAATTTTGACACTTATTACATTATTACGTAGATTCAGTCTATCATTGTAGAGATGCATACTGACTTAGGCAACACAGAACACAGAAACTTGCATTTCCATCAAAACACTGATAGTATAGTACAAAAAGCCAAAGGTACAGCCTACAACTTACAAAGTTCTACTTTATGTTCTCCTGAATTCATGAAAACATTCTGCATGACTTGTATAAGGCCTCTGCATTACTTGTTGGAGTGTCCACACCTGCCTAGAATACAGTATACATAGGTGATTCAAGGTGACTAGTCAGAAGAAAGGGTGGACAAGAACAAAGAGGGGTGGAGGTCCACAGTTTTGTCCCAGATTGCAAAAACTAGACTTGTACTCTGTGAAGGGCATACAAGTTAGTTTTACAGCAGCAATTTGCTCTCCTTGCCTTTGAGCCTTCCAGGTTATTCCTTCCTTCAGCTAAATATTCCAGATATAAACAAAAAAAATCATCAGAGCTTATAATATTCATAAGAATTGGTTTCAATCAATTTTCTCAGCTTTTTCACTTGAAAAAAAAATGTTCTAGATGGTGAGAATTACACAGTTTGAGATAGATATCTTCAGTATAATGTTCCATAAACCATTTTATATTCTGAAACCTATATCCCTATAGATGATAACAAGTTAGTCAGTGTGTGTGCATTCTATTCATGGGGTGTGTTCTTAATATTTACTAGTTGTGCAGTTTGAGCATGTCAGGAGTATCAGGCAGTGTAAAATAATTGACAATGTGGCCTGGCAATTCACAGTTAATGGAATTGTGCTATTTCATCCTTGTCTTAGGTTTTTATCCTGTTGCCACATGTGTGGGCAGTTATACACATGGCAGCTAAATAATGTAAAATGCATGTGATTAAAGTGAAATATGTGTATTACAACAGCATTCTGCTTTTTTAATCCTTAAGTGCAGATCCTTTATTTTCTTCCAATCTTTCACTATTCCCAAGCAACTCCGTTCTTCACCAACACAGTTAATGGTGAAGTAATTTTAGGACACTGGTATCAGGTATGAATTGATAAACTTGGTTGACATTGATTAAGTGTACTTTTGTTGTTATTTTGTCTGCTGTTGCTCAGGAAGTTGGCTTACAACCACATCCTTCGTTAATTAACCATAACGCCAATTTGCCCTCTGGCATTCAATAGTCGGCTGCCATATACAGTAGAGCTGAGTGTAGTATTCACGTAAATCAGAAAGCATAGTGCAATTTACTGATGTTTGTAAGTTTAATTTTACTTATTTCAGCATCATCGATGGTAAAACCTATTTAGTTATTAAAACTGACGTAATAATTATATTTAGTGGTTGCTTTTAATCTATCTGGATCATTATGCCAGGTCTTCTCCCTCTATCTCATCCCAGGTCTCTTTCCTGAGACCTGGGACCTGCAAGCAAAGTTCCGCTGTAAAACCGACTATAGATTAAAGAAGACATCAAATGTTGGAATATATTTCATGGCCATTCTCCCACCAAGATCCTTGACATGCTCCTGCTGGCACCATTGGCAAACACATGACATTCATTGAAATTGGCTCACATATGTGCATCAGTAGAATGTAGGAAAAGTTTTTTTTTGTCTGAGATGGTCTGCCATTCATTGCCTCATGATGTAGTAACCTTAATGGGGCTAGAAGCATTTAAAGCTGCACTGCACTCAAATATTTGCACATATTCACATGAGTACATAATAAAGTAATACCTATACAGAATACAGTAGCCATGATGACACACAAATCAAGCTGCCCGGTACCTCAGTTGGTTAGAGCACTGGCCTTCACTGGTCTCCCTCATACTGGCAACAGGGTTTGAGTCGCTTCATACACTCGCATTTAGCCCACAGCCAGGAGTGTCAGTTGGCAGCTGGCCCAATGAGGCTGGGGATGAGCTATCGGGTGGCTGTGTTGTTGCATTGGTGGCACATTAAACTTTCAGTCTGAATTCTGCCATTGAACTGGAGTTCATGGATTGGGTGGTGGGACCAGGGTTCACACAAGCTCTGCTTAGCAATAGAACCCTGGCTCCTCAAGCCACCCCAAGAACAACTCAGATTAAATTCATCTTTTAAAAACTTGAAAAAAGAACAACTAAAAACTTAAAAGAGTAGCTCTGATCTTTCGTGTTCAATTTGGTTTCACTCACATCAGGAACCTTGTGTGACAACTAGGTATATCAATCTAGGTATTAGCAGTGGTAGTGGACACCCTAATCTACGCATATATATCCTGATTAAGGTACACTTTCTAGTCCCTCTAGCTTCCCATGTCTCTGATAATTATATTTTTAATTAATATACGGTATTGGCGTACCTGCAAATACTAGCTACCTCGATCGGACACGGAACTCATCTCTGTGTGACATGAAATTAAAGAATTTGGGGAGCCAACCTGAGAATCAATTTTTGCCGCAAATGTTTACTTTTCAATTTGACAACAATAACACCAAAAGACGGTCTTTGAGTAAGATCGCACAGAATAAAAATGAGCACATAAAAATCAAGTTAAAATGCAACATAACCTATCAAGCATATCCACACTTGTAGATCATATTGTCAACAGCCCGACCGAGCCTACACGAAGTTGTTTGGTAGCAGGCTTGGCGGTTTCCCTTCACCATTGGATTACATGCAATTTTACCGATATTCTCTACTCTATCTCTCACATTGTATGCCAATATAGAGTACTTTGACGTATACCAATCGAAAGGCATTTTTTTCGGCTTCAGAAAATGTATCCTAAAGAACCCAGTAGTAATCTTCCTACCTAACAATGTGCCATTTCCAGCAGGCTGACTATCAAGCGCCTCCAAAAAAGAAGAATTTCTCCCGATATTGGTAGGCTCTCTCTCTCTCTCTATTTGAACTATAATGAGCAAATATACGAAACCAGTAAGTAATCAAAAACGTAAAAAATGAAAAATGTATCTGGTGTTTTGTTGCATCTCTAAAGATAGGCAAACGCTGAAAGTTGCATTGAAATACCTTTATCTGTTAAAGCGTGATGACTGGTTGAGCTTTTTTGAAGGTGACCTCACTTGACCTTGACTAACTCGTTGACCCCAGATGATCTGATTTCAAAATTTTGACACAACATGCCAAATTGATATGGGAAAAGGTAAGCCAATATTTTCGACGCGCTGCAGCGCGCCGTTCTTTCCCAGTCCGCGGAAAACCTTAGGGAGGGGGGTCGTCAAGGACCTCCGCCCCGAGACGGCGCGGGTTAACTTTTCAGACCACTGATCTTCGTGAGTTCATCTTCGTCGGGTATGTGCGCGTTAAGGTCCCTGCGTTTGTCCCAAACCCCATGAGGTGCTTCCGGTGGTCCCGTTTTGGACATACATCGCAACACTGTCGAAACCGCAAGATGTGTGGGAGATGTGGAGCCGTCGAGCATGCGCGATAAAAGTATGAAGCTCAGAATCCGCACTGTTCTAATTGCGGCCGAGACCAAAACCCCACACTGGGTGTGACCACTCCTGTCCAATTTTCTTTTTAAAAAAGGAGATAGTTGTGATAAAAAGCTAAAAAGCATCACATTTCGTGAGTCGCGTGAGCTCTACCATACATAAAAAATATAATATTCCACAAAGGTAAAGCTGAACCCGGACAACACACAATGTTCCCAGCAACACACGCACATCAGTCCCTCACATCTTCTAAATTAGCTCAGTGCCCTGATGCGTGCGTTCGGCATTGAATGCAATCCGGTGGAGGAAAGAGCTTTCTCTCCGCATACACCTCCTCGGACCAACATTCCATCCCAGCTGATGAAGAATCCAGGATTGGGACTTGTGATACCCACATCGCAGAGTTTCGTTCAACGGACGAAGGGCACGGGGAAATCCCACTCCAGCCTCAAACCCTTAATTAAGGTTTTTTTCTTGTTCTCCATCAAGTATCCTTCACCATCACTAACCCTAAGCTTGCCCAACCCAGCCCGACGCCATCCCGAACCACCCCAACTCCCCCTCCTCCACCAATAATTTCCAAAGAGAAGGGCGTGGCCTTCGGCCGGGCACCGGTACTCGCGCCCTCGAACCGACCACGCCTAGCGACTGAGGTCCGCACGTGAGCTCCGGACATGGGGCCACAGGCCGGACATCCCGAGCTGGGTCGAGGGACGCGTCTGCCCGAGCCAGCTCTCTTCATACCGCGGAAACTGGGAAGGTGATGGGCAACCTCGCACACCTCCCCAGGCAGGCGATCAGTTCCGCCGGTCGCCTGCAACAGGCCGGAAGCGGGTCTCGCCCCGGTCAGTCTCGCCAACTGGCAGGGTGAATTCGAAGGTACGAACGCGTGCATCATCAGACAGGTGGGCCCCGGTCGTTTCGCCATGGACTAACCTGTTAACCACTCTTTTTAGCATAGCCCTCCATACAGGTCATTTTACAATTGAACTACAGGGGTTTAGAAGCAGTGCCCATGTACTGCTCAACAAAACTCTCCCGGTGGCATTCTGCCTCCAGGAGACAAAGCTGTCGCCAGATTCTGCTATTCAGGTGAAACGGTATACAGTCTAACGAAGAGAAGTGCCAAGTGACACTATCTCCCACGGTGGAGTAATCATTGACATTCACCATAGCATGTCCGCGCAACCATTACATTTGATCACTCCCCTCCAAGCAGTTGCTGCCATGGTGCACGTCGGTCGACGACTGATATCGTCGTGTAGCATCTACCTACCTCCTGGGACTGCATTCCCATCTACCGAAATGAAGCATCTCTGTGGACAACTTCCTGAACCGGTCTTAATTATGGGCGACTTTGACGCACACCATACCGTTTGGGATCGTCCAAATGTCAACAGACGGGGCCATCTTATGGAACAATTTTTACACCAGGGAACCTTGTGTATCATAAATACCGGTACCAGCACTCATCTTAGTTTGCCGTCTGGAAGAACCTCTGCGCTGGGCTTGAATATTTCGAGTCCCTAACTGATACAATATTTTGGTTGGTCGGTGCACGGTGGCCCTCTGGGAAGTGACTACTTCCCAGTCTCGCTCGAATACCGTGATGGCCCAGTCCCTGGACTGAGGCCGCCACTATGGAACATTCACAAAGCAAGCTGGACGAAGTACAGAGCACAGCTGGAAGCAGCGTGGTCAGCCAATGGCCAGAAGACTTCACAGCACTGATCCTGCACTCCGCATCAACATGTATACCTCGAACCGCTGGTGCTTCCCGGCGCACTCCAGTTCCATGGTGGACGGACGAATGCAGAGACGCCATGTGTGCAAGGAAACAAACCTACAGAAAATTTAGCAAAAGCACATAATTAACAATGCAAAATATAACATAAACATGCAAAAATAACATGTTTAACGTCCATAGGGCTAGGGCTAAGGCTAGGGCTTTGGCACGACGTACCGGCCGGACGGCGAAGCAACTGTCGTGGCGAGAATATGCCAGCCAAGTAAATGAACATACCCCGATTGGGCAAGGGTAGTCTAGAATTAAACGAGTGACAGGCCAACAGTCATCCGTTCCACTACCAGTGCTGTGTATGGGCAACAGAGACGTTACCAATGCCATCGATGTAGCGAACGGAATTTCCCGCGCCCTCTCGGAACGTAGCGGGGTAGCAATTCTTGGTAGCTCCTCGAGGTAACGATTCTTGCACGATAGGACCCGCTGTGAAAGAGCTCCGGTTGACTTTGCCACCAATGACAACTTCTGTTATAACCAGCCATTCACAATGACCGAAATTATATCTGCTGTGTCGAAGCTTTCAAATGTCTCCGAAGTTCCAGACAACATTCAGCATTAAATGTTTTTAAATGTTTTTTTTTAACTATCACTCCATGCGCACTTGAAACCCTCTTAGACGTGTTCAACCATCTTTGGCAACGAGGTGAATTTCCGATAGCATGGCGGGGAGCAATTGCGGTTCCACTTTTGAAGCCGGGCAAAAGCGGACTGAAACCGCTCCAGTATCGACCAATATCTCTTACTTCGTGCATAAAAAAATGTTTTGGTTCTTCCAATATGAGCTTTTGCTATTTTAATAATTTCATCTGGGTACTTCAATGGGTTTGATTTATTTGGGTCAGGGTCAATGCTTAGGCAGGACTTGTTTCATTGACTAAAAGTGTTATAAATGACTTGAAACCAGGGATGCGGAGCCGGAGCCGGAGCCGGAGCCGGAGCCGCCGGAGCCGGAACATTTTGTCCGGAGCCGGAGCCGGAGCCGGAGCCGGAGCCGGAGCCGGAGCCGCCGAGACATCTTACTCGGAGTCGGAGTCGGAGCCGGAGCCGTCAAAAGCAGGGCGGCTCCGACTCCGAAAGAGATGTAAATTAAACAAAATTTGCAAACACATTAAACCTAGTATGGTATGGTATGGTATGAAAACGCAATTTTAAAAGCCAAGATGTTTAAAAACAAGTAGCATTTACAAATATTATCAAATAATGGTAGAATAAATAATAATCATATTCTAGCCGCAGTAGTCAACGCAATAGTTATAGTTTAGTTTAGCTAAGTTCATTGTTTCCATCATCAACGGGTTGTTGTACCCATTACAATTTACAACAATAGTGTTCCTTGGACCGTTCACGGGATGGGGAGTGTTGTTGATTCGAGTCTCCCCTCTTTTGATTGCTCCAATACGGCACGAAGCGAGCGTCTGTTTACGAGGGCATACACCGAAAAGTGATTTGGTCGGGGGCAGGTGCTTATTTAAAGATAGATACAGGGTTTATACGGGAAAGTTGCTTATAATTGTCTGAAGTTGGCCCCTCTAAGTGGTCGCGGCTAACATTTTTTTAACATCACCCTAGCTCTTACTTAATGGATCGATCACGTTTGGGATGTACATAGTCGGAGCCGGAGCCGGAGCTGCAGGAGCCGGTACATTTTTCCCGGAGCCGCCGGGACATTTTACTCGGAGCCCGAGCCGGAGCCGGAGCCGGGATACTTCCCCGGGGCCCGAGTCGGAGCCGGAGCCGTCTAAAATTTTCCCGGCTCCGCATTCCTGCTGGAAACCAATGCAAAATGTGGCTTTGGTATTGATAAATTTCATTTTCAAAGAGTCATTGGATTTGGAGTACAGCATGATTCAATAGCATGTTTATCAGCATGATTAAGATGATGTTACTACTGATTCCCATCAGAAATGCTTATTTTTGGCTGGAAAGCAAAATACGGTACTACTATTTTCTAATTCCTAACACAACCCATCCCGGCTTGTCCTACCTCCTTTTGAATTGTTTCTTCAATATAGGCAAAATGTATATGCTATGTGTTGAATAATAAGAAGTGCTAAGAAACCTAACCTGGCATTACCTTTTGAGGGAAGAAATCATATTTTTCTCTGAAAAAAAAAATATGAACACGTTCTCACAAAAGAAGCTAGCCCAACCTGTTCTTAGACTAAAGCAATCTTCTTTGTTTCATTTCAGCATCATCGTCGATATTTCGCGCTCGCACACATGCGTACGGGGTCTTACTGTGAGCCATCAACATGTGACAGCGTGTTCGATATTCTGTAGGTGACAGGCTGCACACTTTTTCACCTCTGTGCACGGATGTTGGATGATGTCAAACGCACAGCAACTAGAAAACCAACAATGCTTACTTCTGTGTCATCTCATAAAAACAAGAAACCAATCAATCTTCTTGTTCGCTGACACAGTGCTTTATGTATCACGAAATGGGTAACTGAACGCATGTCTACTAACGCGACTCAACGGCTGCATCTTCTTTGCGACCTCAGATGTCTAGCACACACGAAAAATGACTCAGTATGGCTAGGTTTTGTTGTCGCCTGCTTCTGTAGAAAAGCACATCAGGGGACCCCCTCCCCAGTAGTGCTATGATCGAGGTCAACCTCACCATCGCCAGCAGCACCTGTGCTTACAATTGCATCTTGTGTTAATAATGATACCCCATGAGGTGCATTTGGAGATTACATCTCTATTTCAAGAAATCGGTGAGGCGCATACTTCTTGCTCTTGCATATGCTTCTGATGCCTTGCACTCCTTTCGGTTCTAGCAATGGCAAACAGGACCTACATTCGAGTAATTATATTGTTGATGAAATGGTTGCATGTTCTGCTTTGCACGTGTGAATACTTTCTGCAATACAGAGGTCACGACCCTGTCCAGACACGTGCACATTAGGAATATGCAGCACACCACATAGTGGGAACAAGTTTCACCATGAATCGCTGCACTCAACGGGATGATCATGAGTGGAATTATTTAGTTGAAGAGTCCATAGTCACGCCCGTATTCAAGACGTAGCCGGATCGAATACTTAGTATAGTCCATAGCCACGACCGTATCCAAGACCGTATCCGGAGTAACCGGAGTAGCCACGTCCGTATCCAAGACCGTAGCCGGAGTAACCGGAGTAGCCAAGACCGTAGCCAGAGGAGCCGAGTCCGTGGCCAGCGTAGCCCAGGCCATAGCCGGAATAGCCAAGTCCGCGTCCAGCATAACCCAGGCCATGACCTGAGTAGCCAAGTCCGCGTCCAGCATAGCCCAGGCCATGGCCGGAGTAGCCGAGACCGTAGCCAATGCCGACACCACCGTAGCCGTAGCCGGTGGAGTAGCCGTAGCCTGGGGCGGCATATGATGCCACGGCAATGGTCTCATCCTGGGCCAGGTCAGCGTCGGAGGCGGCCACCGAGGCCACCACGGCCAGTGCGACGACGACGAAAAACTGCAAAATACGACCAGTTATGATCACATTTCACTACACTTACAAGGTGGCGTGAAGCCTGTATGATGCATATATGCAAACAAGTAATCAGGCTATCCTGCATCTAGGAAAGACAATTGCCCCGTCAAAGGAATCCTGGTTTCTTGAGAACATAGAAAGTAAGAGCTGGCTTGATAGCGGAAGAGACAAAGCAGAAACATGCAAAGGCTTTGCACGTTTTCCAAATTTGCATCGTGATCCGACGACGAGAACTTTAAGGAAAGTATTATCACGTTTTCTCGCTAGCACAACCCTATGTCACCCTACATACCAGCTGTTACCTCATGGCACAAATGCGTTGGATGCTGTAACAGACATATGCTATGGAGAAGATTGGGGGGCACTAACTATCATAATCAGCCAGCACAAGCAATGGCAGTTACCTCTTTTGGTCGTAGGGAGCTAAAACGTTAATAAATATTCAAATAGTGCAGCAACATTACAGAAGATTGTTCAAGAGCAATGAAAAATAATGTGGGATTAAGTCTCATGTGAACAAGTGAACACATGGTTTTAAATGTATTTCAATCCTCGTGACTTGTCTTGCGAAATCTAGTCTCCCACCTATAATGCTTGCCAATGTTATTATAATGTTATTCAAAGTAATTCAAGACCATCCCAGCGGTGTTGACATCAAGCATCGTGCTCTGTCGCTCTCTCTCGGTCTATCGCTCTCTCTCTCTCTCTCTCTCTCTCTCTCTCTCTCTCTCTCTCTCTCTCTCTCTCTCTCTCTCTCTCTCTCTCTCTCTCTCTCTCTCTCTCTCTCTCTCTCTCTCTCGCACTCTCTTTCTCTCACCTTGTTCATAGCTGGGTGTGTTGTGGTAGGCAGTGGAGAACTGTGCCCGGAGTAACAAGTACCTGGCTTATATACGGAGAAACAAGTAAGGACATTGTTACAGCGACCATTTCCTGGCCAGGCAAGGTAACGGAACGCATTTGGCCGCCTGGGGGTGCGGGCGCAGCCACCTTGTCTAGTTCACGTGACGACGCACTTCCAACTGGCCGACACTACAAGGGGTATGGACAAGTGCTGGTCTCCCCGCTCCTACCCCGTCTTTGTGTATCCGTGTCTTTGTACTTCTGAAACTCCGGTTATCTATAACTCTGTATCAGCCTCTGTATCTCTGTCTCCCTCTCGCTCTGTAATCCCTCTGTCTATCTGTCTCTCTGTCTCTATCTGTGTAGCTCTGTCTCTCGGCCAAGCTCTCTCTTTCTCTCACTCTCTCTATCTCTCTCTCTCTCTCTCTCTCTCTCTCTCTCTCTCTCTCTCTCTCTCTCTCTCTCTCTCTCTCTCTCTCTCTCTCTCTCTCTCTCTCTCTCTCTCTCTCTCTCTCTCTCTCTCTCTCTCTAATCTCTCTCTCTCTCTCTCTCTCTCTCTCTCTCTCTCTCTCTCTCTCTCTCTCTCTCTCTCTCTCTCTCTCTCTCTCTCTCTCTCTCTCTCTCTCTCTCTCTCTCTCTCTCTCTCTCTCTCTCTCTCTCTCTCTCTCTCTCTCTCTCTCTCCATCCCTCTCTCTCTCTCTCTCTCTATATATATATATATATATATATATATATATAGAGAGAGAGAGAGAGAGAGAGAGAATCTAATATATATATATATATATATATATATATATATATATATATATATATATATAATCTATCTGTATATCTCTCTCACTTTCTCTCCCATTATCTACATACGAGTATATCTATCTATAACTCAAGCTATATCTATATCTGCATCTATACTTGTGTTCGTAAACATATCTCTCCATTGATTTATATTATACTTTAGATAGAAAGCTCCATTGAATTATTTTGTAGTTATATGTATATATCCATATATGTGTGTGTGTGCATGTGTGTGTGTTTGTGTGTATGTTTGTGTGTGTGTGTATGCGATAACACAGAGCAATTGGAGCATAGCTTTATCAACAACGTTTCGGCTCACGCCTTTCTCAAGCTATGGACAATTTACAGACACGGGAATATTTAACACTTCCTTGTCTCTTTTCCCCTTCTTCCGTCATCTTCCTGCAGGGGTCCCAATGGTTTTTTTCTTAAGGGCTGCAGTCCTGGATGCCTCGGAGAACAATTGTCTTTCACCAGGGTGTCTTTCAAGTTGCTGAAACACCCAGGTCTGATAGTGAAGTTATGCCACAAAGCGGAAAAGGTGACGTGCATGAAAAATGTCAAGCAACGAGTTTGGATAGAAAGGTACATATCAATACCGAAATCACAGGGAGCAGTCACCATCTCCCGATTCATAAGATACAAAATTAGCATTAGTCTCTCAGCAGGGGCCAAAATCAGACATAGTCAAGAAAGGGGTCCGCAACGAGAACGAAAAATAATAGTTCACAAAATTCCCTGCGCAGGAGGATGTGGAAAAAGTTACTATGGGGAAACGGGGTAGGGGATAGTGTTTAGAATTGGGGAGCATCGTTCAGACCTCAGATACCACAGGCTTCCTGATGCTACGGTGGTGCATGCCGATGAAGAAGAACATCTCCCAAATCGGAAAGGACCATCAGTTCTCAGTGCTGGACTTGGGAAGTGATGCCGGAAGACTGTGGAATTCGCATATGTCGCCACGCGTGAGAATATCAATGGTGTCTCTGGTAGTTTCAAAATTGCCAGTGTTGCAGCGCTGTCATAGGCTAAACATCACTGTCGTACTTATTTGGTCGTGTTCAATTTACTGCATTTCACTTCTGGTTCATTCGGTGTCAACACATGCGAAGTGCTGTATGATTTGTTTCTCGTGACCTGTGTTTGAAGTGGGGAGGTAGAAGAGAAAGAAAAAGCAAGAAAAAAGTCCCAATAATGAAAAAGTGCTCAATATTCACATGCCTGTAAATTGTCCATACCTGCAGAAAGGCGTGGGGGGAACGTTAATAAAGATAGCCTGCCATTTCTCTATGCTCCACCAATTTGTGACTCCATCCTAACTAGTGCTAATATATATTTTGAAGAGTGTAGCTACCGTCTTGATAGGCACATAATTACTGATTGCTTGCTGCTCACGGCTCATGCATCAATTCCTGTATCAAACGCGGAAGAGCGTGGTTACTACCAGACAGCGTCGCATCCCAAGAAACGTACGACATCGTGTCACGAGTCAGACAGAGCCCGCGGCACCGCCAAGATGACCCGACGTCACCTCCGGATGGCCCCGGGCGACCAATCACAGAGGCAAACTCAGGAAATCGTACGCGGGCACAAGCACGCTTGCCACGGCGCAGGCGCAGTTCACGTTGCCGCCGCCAGAACGCCGGCGTTTCCGGGATATACATATGCCGGAACAGCGAACCCGCGTCGTCGCGCACCAACGAGCACGAGCGGAGGCAGGCATGATACAGACTGCTTACACTCCTCCCTCCTTTCGTTGGCCAGGCGCCCTCGTCCGGCAGTCCCTGGGAAACAGAATATGTTTTATTAGTGACCGGGTTTTGGCACACTCACCCGATTAGTACGTAATGTGAATCAGAAGCTGCCCGATACTGGCTGTCCGAACTGCTCGAGCTGTGAAGACATTTAACTTTGTGAATCGCGACACTGCAGCCGAAGACAAAGCGGGTCCGCGGACTCCAAACTACAACGTCACGAGCTCGTCGGTATTTTCTCGTTCTCTTTCTCTGTATTCTCTGTTGGTACAGCTAGCTAAAAATGCCACGTCACTTGACCTAGACAGAGTGGTTGCACGCGGACCCCGAGGTGGTCAAATGCGTACTGCTACCTTGCGTGGCCAGGAAGTGGTCGTTTTATCAATGCCAATGGTTGCCTTGCAGTATATAAGCCAGGCGCTGGTTACTCTGGGCACAGTTCTCCACTGCCTCTCACATCACACCAAGCCATGAACAAGGTGAGAGGGATAAAGAGAAAGCAAGGCGGCTGATGTCGAGACTGCTGAGATAGTCTTGAATAGCTTAATACAACTTGACAAACATTATAGGGTATAAACTTGAAGGTCCCAAGGACAGTAATAAGCTTTGCAGCGATGGTTGAATACATTTCCTAAGGGCAATTTTATCCTGTATGCTTTCCGTTTGCTCAATATAGAGCTTCCTAGGTGTTCCTACAATATTCGACGATACAT
Organism: Imbricaverruca yamaguchii; assembly: GCA_034440575.1. Classification (NCBI taxonomy): domain Eukaryota; kingdom Metazoa; phylum Arthropoda; class Thecostraca; family Neoverrucidae; genus Imbricaverruca; species Imbricaverruca yamaguchii. Next base: position 35,411 of record JAOTOL010001149.1, on the reverse strand, counting down.
TATGTTCAACTCCTTTACAGCAGAACAGGCGGTGGAGATTTTTCTGTTCTGGCAGGCCTTTGAGTGGTGATTTATTGTGAGGTTTGTTCACCTAATGTGCCATTGTCACAGTATTCGACGTGTGTGTGTCACGTAAGTAACAATTGATACGTCCAGCATGCATTTTAGGAACGTTAAAGAGATAAGAGGTAACCGTGTCGTAGATGTTATGCAATGCATCAGTAAATATCGCCCCGCTGTGGCAAGAGGAACAATTGCCAGTTCTTCAGGAGCAGGAACGCGTGGAAATCGCTTCCATGTGTCTTGTAGCTGCTGAAAACGAACCCGCTTTTCTCCGTTCTATCCTAAGCAATCCAGGAGTCCTTTGACGTGGCTACAGATTATCATCCTTACATGCAGGATAGTAGTGTAATCGTTCAGTCTTATGCACTATGCATATTCCGACCCAAACGTGCGCACGCGATAAACTGTGATCATAATTGATTGTACTTCTGCAGTTTTTCGTCGTCGTCGCACTGGCCGTGGTGGCCTCGGTGGCCGCCTCCGACGCTGACCTGGCCCAGGATGAGACCATTGCCGTGGCATCATATGCCGCCCCAGGCTACGGCTACTCCACCGGCTACGGCTACGGTGGTGTCGGCATTGGCTACGGTCTCGGCTACTCCGGCCATGGCCTGGGCTATGCTGGAAGCGGGCTTGGCTACTCAGGTCATGGCCTGGGTTATGCTGGACGCGGACTTGGCTATTCCGGCTATGGTCTGGGCTATGCCGGACGCGGACTTGGCTACTCAGGCTATGGCCTGGGCTACGCTGGCCACGGACTCGGCTCCTCTGGCTACGGTCTTGGCTACTCCGGTTACTCCGGCTACGGTCTGGGATACGGACGTGGCTACTCCGGTTACTCCGGCCACGGTCTTGGATACGGACGTGGCTATGGACTCAGTGGACTCAACTACTAAATATTTCTTCTGATAATCATCATGTCAAGTGCGGAGCTTGAAAGTGATACTTGCTCCCACCATGCGGTGTGTTCCATGTTCCTGACCTGCTCGTGTGTGGACCGGGTCACATCCTCTGCATTATAGAACGGCATCCAGACGTGCGAGGCAGGCGATGTATCCATTCGTTGAACAATATATATACCTGGACATGTATATACTCGTTTGTGTCCGGGTAAGGCTGGCATTATTGCACGACGTACTGAAGCATTGTGTACAGCGGCGCATTGACGGGTATACTTGGTCTGCTTTCGTCAGGGTACGACAGAGGCGAAGGCGTCATGTCCCTTTTTTTAAGCGAAGGAGGATAGGAAGCATTGCTGAAAACTTTTCCGTGAGTGGTGGTGTGTCCTGTGGGGGGATGAAGTTGGGGGTGGGGTCGGAGCAACAAGTCGTTTATATACCTACATATATATATATATATATATATATATATATATATATATATATATATATATATATATATATATATATATATATATATATATATATATATGTATATCTATATGTATATATTTGTATATCTACATATTTATATACGTATAAATATTATATATATGTATGTATATATGTATATATATATATATATATATATATATATATATATATATATATATATATATATATATATAAAATAGATATATATATATATAAAGACACATAGTGACATAACACATTAGTGCAACTGTGGGCCACAAGAGCCCTTCTTGATTGCACTCTGTACACTCAACCGGTTGCCCACCAAATCCGTCGATCAGCCCTCCCTGGAATACTGAAAAGCATGCTCTCTATTCTTATAGTGCTCGTCGATGCTGTTTTTAAAGATGTTCAATGTGCTGCTACCAGAGGTGTCGATTATCGAAAAACATTGTTGGGGCCGAAGTACCAGCGCACTAGACCCCCACCCCCTCCCCCCCGCGCCCACAAAAAGTCATCGGAATTTCGTCCACTATATCTTCAGGTCTCCGAAATTCTGAGTTTGTATTCCACGATGTGTATGTTTATGTTATTCAGCATCCTCACCAACAGGGAAAATCGTACCATAACTGATCAAGTCACATAATTAAAAGAGCAGTGCACAGTACATGTCAACATGATGAACATACATAGCACCACCAACACGACACGACTACACCGAATACCCGGCTCTGCCAACACCCACAACCACGCGACACCAGCACAACATGGCCACCTACCCAAAAACCCTCACTAACAACACACGTAGGACACACACACCAACACCAGCAAACATAGGCCAGCGACCGGTACACAAACCACTACCACCTCCACCACGAACCTGCCAACCTACTCCATCCCCACCCTCCGAACCCCCACCGCCACCACCCCAGCAACCAACAACCTTCCCCTACCCACGGTCCTCGCCCTCAACAGAGAAGTCCCCAACAAACACAATCCGCACGTACACTGACCGGGACACAGACATAGAGGAGCACACGGACACCAGACACTCATCAACAGACACATACCGGACCATATCCCCACACAAACTACCACCCCCGCCCATCAACAGCCACCCCTCACCCACCAACAACAAAAGCCAGGAAAAATACACCAAAAGACCTAACTCACCGAAAAGACCACACACGCGCGCCAACACCCAAAGACAATGAACACAATCATACAATGGAACACACACGGACTTATCAGACACTGGCATGAATTCAAACATCACGCACTACAAACAAATCCGCATTCAACGTCACGAGCTCGTCGGCATTTTCTCGTTCTCTTTCTCTGTATTCTCTGTTGGTACAGCTAGCTAAAAGTGCCACGTCACTTGACCTAGACAGAGTAGTTGCACGAGGACCCCGAGGTGGTCAAATGCGTACTGCTACCTTGCGTGGCCATGAAGTGGTCGTTTTATCAATGCTAATGGTTGCCTTGCAGTATATAAGCCAGGCGCTGGTTACTCTGGGCACAGTTCTCCACTGCCTATCACATCACACTCAGCCATGAACAAGGTGAGAGAGATAGAGAGGGGGGAGAGAAAGCAAGGCACCTGATGTCAAGACTGCTGTAATAGTCTTGAATGGCTTAAGAACACTTGACAAACATTATAGGAGGTAACCTTAAATGTCCCGAGGAGAGCAATATATTTTGCAGCGATAGTCAAATGCATCTCGTAAGGGCAATTTTATCCTGTATGCTTTCCATTTGTTCAAGCTAGAGCTTCCTGTAAATTTGTCTTAAAATGTGTCTTGAGATTTTACAAAATATTCTGAATACTATGGTTATGAACGTGATTCGGAAGATCCGACCACTCGTTTTCCCCAGAAATGGTTAATTTTAAACTTGAACGATTACCCATGACCGATGTCTACTCCGCTGCAACATGCAGGGATTGGCACATTTAGGGTAGTGAACTTCGGCCGGAAGAACCCCGTGGCAACAAAAAGTATAAACTCTCTTCGTTATCCTCATAATAAAGTTTCATTATGTCGTATGGGACCTGGTCACAACCCGCACACACAGAAACCATTTTTGCACAGGTGAGCAGATGCGGAAGTAATATTAACAAGACACGGCTTCTCCTTCTGAGGTCTTGTCTCAAGACCTCCAACAAATACTATGATAATTAATTTTTAAATAGGAAAATATAAACTAAACTAATCTAACTTGACGTAACGTAACCTATATATTTTAATTTAAAACACACAAGCGTGATGTTTATTGTGACGTCACCCGTAAGTCACGGTCACGAGCCGTGCAGTCTGTTCAGCTTCTTTCGGCGTTCTTGCAGAATGATACTGGTGTGTCATCTATGTGGCAGAGGCGGAAATTAAACATTTTGGACGTAAATTAGTCTTAAATCAAGTAGGTGGAGTGTTTAATTTTCCTTTAGTTACGCCCGAGAAGCGCCAGGTGAAGGATGTATACATTATGGCACAAAGAACAACAGTGTGGCATAAATGGCGCATTATGGAAGTTATCGCTATGATAAACCAAGAAGTAAGCACTTCCGAAGAAAATGAGTAGTCGCATCTTCCGAATCACGTTCATAAACGTAGCATTACGAAGAAAAAATTTCCAATATTCCTAAAGCATCTTTAGGATATAAATGACGAACTTCCCATGTGATCCTGCAGCATTCGACAATGCATTATGTTCTAACTACTGTACAACGGAACAGGCGGTGGTGATTTTCATGTACTGCCAGGCTTTTGAATGGTGATTTCTTATGAGGTTTGTTCACCTAATGTGCCATTGTCACAGTATTCGACGTGTGTATATCACATAAGTAACAATTCATAAGTCCAGCATGTGTTTTAGGAACGCTAAAGATATGCGAAGTAAACGTGTTGTAAATGTAAATGCATCAGTAAATATCGCCCCGCTTTGGGAAGAGGAACGATTATCAGTCCTTCGTGAGCAGGAACGCTTGAGAATCGCTTCCTTGTCGCTGCTAATAACGAACCCGATTTTTTCTGTTCTATCCTAAGCAATCCAGGAGTTCTTCGACGTGGCTATGAATTATCATCCCTGCATGCAGGAGAGTAGTATGATCTTTGGATCCTATGCCCTATATATATTCCGACGCAAACGGGCACACGCGATAAACTGTGATCATAATTGATTGTACTTCTGCAGTTTTTCGTCGTCGTCGCACTGGCCGTGGTGGCCTCGGTGGCCGCCTCCGACGCTGACCTGGCCCAGGATGAGACCATTGCCGTGGCATCATATGCCGCCCCAGGCTACGGCTACTCCACTGGCTACGGCTACGGTGGTGTCGGCATTGGCTACGGTCTCGGCTACTCCGGCCATGGCCTGGGCTATGCTGGACGCGGACTTGGCTACTCAGGTCATGGCCTGGGTTATGCTGGACACGGACTTGGCTATTCCGGCTATGGCCTGGGCTATGCTGGACGCGGACTTGGCTACTCAGGCTATGGTCTGGGCTACGCTGGCCACGGACTCGGCTCCTCTGGCTACGGTCTTGGCTACTCCGGTTACTCCGGCTACGGTCTTGGATACGGACGCGGCTACTCCGGTTACTCCGGCCACGGTCTTGGATACGGACGCGGCTATGGACTCAGTGGACTCAACTACTAAATATTTCCTCTAATAATCATCATGTCAAGCGCGGAGCTTGAAAGTGATTCTTGCTCCCACCATGTGGTGTGTTCTATGTTCCTGACCTGCTCGTATGTGGACCGGGTCACAACCTCTGCATTATAGAACGGCATCCAGACGTGCGAGGCAGGCGATGTATCCATTCGTTGAACAATATATATATACCTGAACATGTACATACTCGTTTGTGTCCAAGTAAGGATGGCGTTATTACACGGCGTACTGAAGCGATGGGTACAGCGGCGCATTGACGGGTCCACTTGGTCTGCTATCGCCAGGGTACGACAGAGGCGAAGGCGTCATGTCCAGTTTCTTTTTAAGCAAAGGAGGACGGGAAGCGTTGCTGAAAACTTTTCCGCGAGTGGTGGTGTGGCCTCTGCGGGGGTGAATGTAGGGGGGTGTCGGAGCAGCAAGGCGCTTATGTATATATACATATGTATATGTGTATATATATACATATATATATATATATATATATATATATATATATATATATATATATATATATATATATATATATATATATATATATATATATATATATATATATATATATATATATATATATATATATATATATATATATATATATATATATATATATATATATATATATATATATATATATATATATATATATATATATATATATATATATATATATATATATATATATATATATATATATATATATATATATATATATATATATATATATATACACATATACATATACATGTACATATATATATACATATATGTATATATGTATATATATATATATATATATATATATATATATATATATATATATATATATAAAAACACATATACATATACATGTACATATATATATACATATATGTATATATGTATATATATATATATATATATATATATATATATATATATATATATATATATATATATATATATATATTAGGGTGGCCCGAAAAGAGGGGTTAAATTTCAAAGTTCATTGGTCCTTTCTCCACACCCCTTTTTTTTTTCGTGTTGCATTCCTCTCCTTGTGTGCAAAATTTCATCGCGATACAATGATATTTAGAGGTCGCCCTACTTTTTTCCCTTAGAACCTGGCGGAACTGTTACTGCGTGCGCCATAGATTAGTGCTGCACTCAGTTGAACCGTTGCTGTGGTCGTGGGTGCATTGCGTCGCTCCCGTATTCGTTGTGTGTGTGTGTGTCACGACTCGCGTGTGCGTTGCAGCACCATCAACACTTGGAGGTTAGTACATGTCCAGGGTTGCCACGATGTCCTTGAACTTCAGCTTATTTTATAATTGTCATTTTAAATTAAATTAAATACCATGTATCTTCGCCAGCGTTCCTAAACTAACGTAGTAGAAGACTGCGAAGAAGGGCGGAAGAACTTTCAAGCAGCTGGTCCCCTTCTCCTGCATTGGGGCGGGAAGCTGCTGCAGGAGATGGGAAGGAAGAAAGTGGAGAGGGTTGCGATTCTGGCAACCGGTCAAGGATTCGAGAAGTTTCTGGGTATTCCAAGCGCTGCCCGAAGCACTGGAGAAGCTCAGGCCGCAGCGTGCTGGAATTGCTCGAGTCTTGGAAACTTCGCGACGAAGTAGTCGGACTGGTCTTCGATGCAACCGCAAGCAACACTGGCCACAATGGCGCGTGCGTCCGGATCGCGGAAAACAAAAGGTACGTTTGCCAGAGGGTAAATCGAATTTAGCCTTCAAGTCTGCATGACGTCAGACGAAGGTTTAAAAAAAATATGATATCAACTTTGTTGCGGAAGACTTTTCTGAAATCATACGCTATGACCATTTCATTTTGTATTTTTCTACAGGTAAACATATTTGTCTTCAGCTTACCAGGTTAGTTATAGACTTGTCCCGTTCTTTCCAGTGAACATTTAAAATGTGATGGCAAAGTTCGAGCAGATGGCGACCTTTGCCATCTCATTTTAACATGGGGTTAAGTACTCGCATTCTGCTGACAAATGCAAATGTGCCTAGGCGGATCAGATGACATTCCAGTTTGAAGTGTGTAATCATGGCAGGAGCGTCGATTTGTATTATTTTGTGGGGGCCTTGGCCCCACACATGTTGAGCTTGGCCCCCTCAATGTTGATTTGGCCCCCTCAATAACCTATGATATTTTTGTGCTGATAGGAAACCCAAAGGAAAATATTGAAAGTGGCATGCTACTTAGAAGACTTAGTTAACGCCAACCAGCATATTTTGTACTGAAATGAATTATGTGGATTGGATAGTGGATTGACTCTCCACCTCTTGCTGCAAAATTGAAAAATGTGTGAAAAATAACAAAGAGGACTTGGATTCTCTACCACTTTGCAAGCACAACTTCCACCATAAAATGTTGAGTTTATCTGATGTTGATGCATTTAACACCAGATTGTCTGACATAATCTGCAAAGCCACCAGATAACAATTGCACTGCCATGATGCTTGCACACATGACGAATAGCAAAAGCACATGCATATAGAGCTTGATCTGGATTCATACCATTCTTAATTTCTAGACTCGCACATTTTCAAGCATGCACACAATCCATGTCAGTCAACAGCATTCAGTTATTGAGATTGTAGACATACAAAGTAAATATATATATATATATATATATATATATATATATATATATATATATATAAAGACATAAAAGACATAAAAGATTAGTGCAACTCTGAGCCACAAGGGCCCTTCTTGGTTGCACTCTGTACACTGAACCAGTTGCCCACCAAATCTGCCAATCAGCCCTCCCTGTAATACTGAAAAGCAAGCCCTCTATTCTTATAATGATTGTCTATGCTGTTTTTAAAGATGTTCAATGTGCTGCTACTGACGATGTTTTCTGGCAGCTGGTTCCAGTGTTCCACTACCCTGTTGGTGAAGAAAGTTTGCCTTAACCTTGTTCTGCTGTGGTTAATTTTAATTTTGAATTTATGACCTCTAATTGCATCATTTCTGTTAAATTCAAACATTTCCCCAAGGTATCCCCTCTCCAGACCATTGACAAATTTAAAGACCTCGATGAGATCTCCTCTCAGCCTTCTATATCTAAGCGAAAACATATTCAATTTCTTCAATCTTTCCTCATATGCCAGGTTGCTTATGCCATTAACCATTTTTGTAGCCCTCTTTTGTACTCTCTCTCTAAAAGCCAACAATCTTTTTCATAGCTAGGAGACCAAGCTTGGATGCAGTATTCCAAATGTGGCCTGACGTATGCACAGTAAAGCTTCCTGATCACTTCCTCACTTCTGTATGATACATTCCTATTTATTGCCCCGAGCATTCTCAGTGCCTTCTTCCTGGCTTCCTTGGTCTGTTCTGATGCCCCCAGTTTTGTGTTTAGAATAACACCTAAATCCTTCTCCTGTTGAGTCACTGATAGCACTTGGCCACCCATCAAGTATGGAGCCTTCATATGCTGCTTACCTACATGCATTATTTTGCACTTATCAAAGTTAAATTTCATTTGCCATTCTTCGGACCACTTCACAAGTTCGTCTAAGTCTTTTTGCACCGAGATATGCTCATCCTGACCTGTTATTGCCCTAAAGACCTTCAAATCATCTGCAAGTTTCATAACTTTACTGCTTAGGCCACTTTCAATGTTATTTACAAATATAATGAACAGTAATGGCCCTAGTACTGACCCCTGGGGGACTCCACTAAGAACATTTTGCCATGATGACTTTGTACCATTTAGCATCACTCTTTGCTGTCTATCTGAAAGCCACAACTCTATCCATTTTAAGATGCTACCTGCAATGCCATGGGACTGAAGCTGTATCATTAACCGTTTATGGGGTACCTTGTCAAAGGCCTTACTAAAGTCAAGATATGCTACATCAACCTGATTTCCATGATCAAATTGTTCTGTGGCGAAGTTCAAAAAGTCCAAGAGGTTTGTGAGACACGATCGTCCTTTTCTAAATCCATGTTGAGTATCTTGAATCAATCTGCTACCTTCCAGATAACTAACTATTCTATCCTTGATAATTGATTCGAGTACCTTGCAGACTAGGGATGTGAGACTTATTGGCCTATAGTTTTCAACTTTCCCTCTTTCTCCTTTCTTGAAAATAGGAACTACATTTGCCCTTTTCCAATCGGTTGGAATTTCATTATGTGAAACTGATCTACAAAATATTATACTAAGTGGAAATGCCAGTTCCTTTTCAGTTTCCCGCAACACCCTAGCATAAATATCATCAGGTCCTGCTGCCTTATTTGGCTTTATTTTCCTGATATGATTGTAAACAACATCACTACCAATGAAATCAACATCATTTGTCAGATCCCATGTAACTGAACTATGGTGTACGGTCGGCAGATTGGTCATATCTTCCAATGTAAACACTGATTTGAACTGCTTGCTCAGCTCCTCAACCATCTCACTATCCTCACCCAATGTAGTCCCGTTTACTTCCAGTGGACCAAGTGTGCTAGAAACTTTACTCAGCTTGTAGAAACTAAAGAACTTTTTACTGTCCCCATTACAGTTTCTAGCTAAATCCAGTTCCTTTGCTCGCTTTGCTGCTCTGGTTTTTTGCTTCACAGTGTCTCTAGCTTTTCGATACGCCTTTAGATTAATGACATTTGAGGCTTCTTTAAAAACTCTAAATGCAGTTTTCTGAGCCTTAATTGCTTTTATCACGTCTGGTGTAAGCCATGCTGGCTTTCCTACCCTTCTTTTGCGTCTTTACTTTTGGGGGACATGTCTAATCTGAGTTTCCTTTAAGTAAGATTTGAACTTTTCCCACATTTCACAGGCATTTAAATTGGAGAATTCTTCTTCCCATCTGATGGCACTTAAAGCCGCTCTCATGCCGTTAAAGTCTGCTCTGTTGAAATTTGGAACCTTTACCAAATTATCCTTGATAATTTCCCCTACATGTGCCTTGAATCTAACTATGTTATGGTCACTTTTTCCCAGAGTTTCGCCTACAGTCAAGTCTTGAACCAAGTCACTTAAATCCGAGAATACAAGGTCCAAGAATGAACCATGCCTGGTAGGTTCCGATACAAACTGGTGTAAGAACAGGTCCTCTTCAAGGCATTTCCTGAACATTTTGCATGATGGGGAGCCAACACCAGCATTTTCATAACCTTTTAGATTAAAGTCACCGAGAATAAGGCACTTCCTCTTAAAGTTTCTACTGATTTCCTCACAAATCACCTTGTCAAGCTCCAGTTGCTGAGAATGTGGCAGGGTTCCTGATCGGTAGAAAGCTCCTATCCTAAGAGTATTTATGTTGCCTTTTCCCACAGTGACATCAAGCCAAATGGACTCCACAGACACATTTTTATCCCCACCTGCTACTTTTTGAGAACTGAATAAGCTATTCATATAGAGCATTACATATAGGCATATAGAGCATATAGAGCATATATATATATATATATACTTAACAGGCTTGATCTCACAATAAGCTTGATATTTACCTAGGTACCTACTCACCTAAATGCCCAACGGCAATGTGCATATATTCAATAATAATATGGGGCAAACCAGTCTCAACCTGAACAAACAATAGGCACATGCGAGCCAAATCACAAAATCTTAATCACAGAATCACGAAACCTCGAGTTCAAACTTGCGGTTGCGGTCGACAAATATGACGGAGGTAAGACATTTGTGATGCAACTTCGCACAATGTTTAGGAACAGTAGATGGAAAAGTTGGTAGGCAACCTTCAGCAAGTCTAGTTTATGCCTTTTTTCCGATTTGTGCTCAGGGTTTCTATGTTAATACCACATAGCTACCATAATTGTCTTCAAGAAGAGCTGGTTTTCCTTTGCTTTTATTAACATTTTAATTCCAATGCTCTTCGCGCTTTTTCTTCCGAGTATTTGGGCACACAATGTTGCATTTCCGTCAGGGGTTGGCACAGCTTAAAGTAATTTCTGATGTATTATGCTGTTTAATGCATTGCTTTGGAATGTGATGGACATGCTGCGCCCGATCATTTTCGTAAATTTGTGTTTTAAGGTGTTTTATGAATTCTTGGAATTAATCATTTGAATGCAATGTTTATGAATGCGACTTTGATGATGGGACCACTTATTTTCTGCACAATTGCCTGCTTTTCAGTGAGCAAAATAACACAAAAGGGCTTTGAATAACGTGACAGGATGAAATAAATGTCATTTAAAAATGCAACATAAGGTAACCTACCTCTCTTTGGAGAAATATTAAACTAACACATAGCATTTTAAAAATTTCGTACAATATATTTTATCCTTTTTCAAAATATAAAAACCGAATCCAGCCTAACCTGATCTAACATAAGCTATTTTTTAAGATAAACTTCTTTTTCTGTAAAATTGTGGAGAAATTTTCGCACAAAAAATAACAATTAAAACACCTAAACTAACCTAACTTAACCAAACCTAGACACTTGTTTGCGTTATGGAGGCAAAGTTAAAAAGATGTAAGGTAACCTTACATAACCCGGCCGAACTTTCAATGCAAGAAATAAATTGCTTTCATTGAAATTTTTCAGGCATTTTTCTCAAGTATTTTCACCTTAAAAACTTAACCTAACCTAACCTAAACAAGCCTGCACTGCTATTTTAAAAGAAAATAATCATGCTTCAAATATATTTCCAAAAATGATTTGTTTTTCTCACAACAAAGCCCAACCTGACCTGACTTAACCAACCCTCAATCCTTTGTATGCTTCATGGAGGTAAAATGTGTGTAGAACTTGTCTGGTAGTCACCTTAAACCGCAATAAAGCCTGGTTGTTCAGGTATTTTTCCTTTTTACGGTAATCTCTCATTAACGTGCTGAACACGATGTAACCACTCATTTCCTCTGCATATGCATACTTTTCAATAGAGATGCAACATGACTCCCAAAAAGGGGCTTGGATTTGAGTAATATCAGATGAAAAATAATGTTCAGAGTAAAGAAAGAGATGTAACATAGCCCTACTTCTCATAGCCTAGCCTTCCATGCATGACATAAAATTATTTTCTACTGGACAATTTCCTAACATTCTTTTTGTTCACAAACATTTTGAAAGTAAAAAGTTACCTAACCTATTCTAGCTTCAACTGTTTTTAAACAACAAAAAACTAACTTACAACAAAAGCCCGGCCCAACATAACTGGGCGAAAACTTTGAATGATTAATGGAGGTAAAATCGGTGTACAACTTGTTTTGTAGTTGCCTTAGACTGCAATAATCCTGTTTTGTGCTACATGGTGCACGTGATGAGAGGTTTGCACTTATTGCTTCACAAAGAACAATAACATGTTGAAAGTGCTATATTTCCATGAATGTATTTATGGGCTAACAACAATTACTCAGTTGCTAATTTTCAGGTTAGATCTACATCATTTATGTACAGTAACATGAAAAATTCATCGACATCCATACACCGGTTTGTGGATCATAAGTTATTATGACGAGTGTATAAGTTATTATATAGTGAGTGTATAAGTTCTTATGTGCGAAAAATAAACGCCTCATTTAAATATAGCGGAACCCTAAGAGCACGACGGTAGCCCGAAATTACAACAATACACACTATAGGTAATCCTTTCAATTCAAATTGCACTGCGAAATGTTCGTATATCACCATTCGTTATCGAAAACATACACATGCTACATATAAACGAGATGCTGTTAGAAAGGAGACGCGAAGATTTCATAAGCATGCATCAAGGAGCGGGATGTCGATACTTATTGGAGAAGGATGTCGATTGAGTATTCAGAAAATTATGTTTCCACCCTATTTCACGAATATTTTGTCCCTGACACGAACGCACATGATTAATCAGAGGACATTGTTTGCAGTGTCTCTGTTTTTGTGGCGGCTGAATCCATTCCCAGATATTGAACTCACCCTATCACAACTTCGGCTTCGCCACTACGTGATGTTAAGCAACAAGGAAATACTTTCACCCATCGTCACCACCGTTCAGGTCTGCTGTGCTCCGATACTCCATCAAGGCCGGTGTGTTTTAGCCGGCATCTGATCAATGAAGTATTTTTATTTAAGCCGGTGTGTGCTTGGTGTGTAGAGTGAGGGGAGGAGGGCGACGGTGACGGTGACAGTGACGGTGACGATGACCATGACGATGACGATAGATCCGAGCCCACTGTATGACACTGCAGTCGCATGCTATTAGTCAGAGCTGTTATGCTGACATGTATTGTGCACTGCTCTTTTAATTATGTGACTTGACCAGTTATGGGACGATTTTCACCGTTGGTGAGGATGCTGAATAACATAAACATACACATCGTGGAATAGAACTCAGAATTTCTGGGACCTGAAAATCTAGTGGGCGAAATCCGATGAGATTTTTGTGTGGGGATTCTAGTGCGTTGGTACTTCAACCCCACCAATGTTTTTCGAAAATCGACACTCCTGGTAGCAGCACATTGAACATCTTTAAAAACAGCATCGACAAGCATTATAAGAATAGAGAGCATGCTTTGAAGTATTACAGGGAGGGCTGATCGACGGATTTGGTGGGCAACCGGTTGAGTATACAGAGTGCAATCAAGAAGGGATCTTGTGGCTCATAGTTGCACTAATCTGTTTTGTCACTATGTGTATTTATACATATATTTATATATATATATATAAATATATAGATATATATATATATATATATATATATATATATATATATATATATATATATATATATGTATATATGTACATATATATATATACGTATATAAATGTATATATGTACATATGTATATATATATATATATATATATATATATATATATATATATATAAATATATGCACGACATGCTGCTCCGACCCCTCCCCCAACTTCATCCCCTCACAAGCCACACCACCACTCGCGGAAAAGTTTTCAGCAATGCTCCCCGTCCTCCTTCGCTTAAACAGAAACTGGACATGACGTCTTCGCCTTTGTCGTAGACTGGCGAGTGGACCAAGTTGACCCGTCAATGCGCCGCTGTACACAATGCTTCAGTACGTCGGGTAGTAATGCCAGCCTTACCCGGACACAAACCAGTATGTACATGTTCAAAGTATATATATATTGTTCAACGAATGGATACATCGCCTGTCTCGCACGTCTGCATGTTGTCTATGATGCAGAGGTTACGATCCGGTCCACACATGAGCAGGTCAGGAACATGGAGCACACCACATACAAGGAGGAAGTATAACTTTCAAGCTCAGCATTTGACATGATGATTATCAGAGGAAATATCTAGTAGTGGAGTCCGTTGAGTCCATAGCCACGTCCGTATCCAAGACCGTAGCCGGAGTAACCGGAGTAGCCACGTCCGTATCCAAGACCGTGGCCGGAGTAACCGGAGTAGCCACGTCCGTATCCAAGACCGTAGCCGGAGTAACCGGAGTAGCCAAGACCGTAGCCAGAGTAGCCGAGTCCGTGGCCAGCGTAGCCCAGGCCATAGCCGGAGTAACCAAGTCCGTGTCCAGCATAACCCAGGCCATGACCTGAGTAGCCAAGTCCGCGTCCAGCATAGCCCAGGCCATAGCCTGAGTAGCCAAGTCCGCGTCCAGCATAGCCCAGGCCATAGCCGGAATAGCCAAGTCCGCGTCCAGCATAACCCAGGCCATGACCTGAGTAGCCAAGTCCGCTTCCAGCATAGCCCAGGCCATGGCCGGAGTAGCCGAGACCGTAGCCAATGCCGACACCACCGTAGCCGTAGCCGGTGGAGTAGCCTGGGGCGGCATATGATCCCACGGCAATGGTCTCATCCTGGGCCAGGTCAGCCTCAGAGGCGGCCACCGAGGCCACCACGGCCAGTGCGACGACGACGAAAAACTGCAGAAGTACACAATCAATTATGATCACACTTTATTGCGTGTGCCCGATTGCGTCGAAATTTGTATAGGGCATAGGATTCAAAGATCATACTACTCTCCTGCATGCAGGGATGATAATTCATAGCCACGTCGAAGAACTCCTGGATTGCTTAGGATAGAACAGAACAAATCGTGTTCGTTATCAGCAGCGACAAGGAAGCGATTCTCAAGCGTTCCTGCTCACGAAGAACTGATAATCGTTCCTCTTCCCAAAGCGGGGCCATAGTTACTGATGCATTGCGCAACATTTACGACACGTTTACTTCTCATATCTTTAGCGTTCCTAAAACTCATGCTGGACTTATGAATTATTACTTATGTGATATACACACGTCGAATACTGCGACAATGGGACATTAGGTGAACAAACCTCATAAGAAATTACCATTCGAAAGCCTGGCAGTACATAAAAATCACCACCGCCTGTTCCGTTGTAAAGGAGTTAGAACATAATGCATCGTCGAATGCTGTAGCAACACCTGGGAAGTTCGGCATTTTTGTCCTAAATATGTTTTAGGAATATTGGGATTTTTTTTTCTTCGGAATGCTATGTTTATGAACGTGATTCGGAAGATGCGACCACTCATTTTCTCCGGAAGTGCTTACTTCTTGGTTTATCATAGCGATAACTTCTATAATGCGCCATTTATGCCACACTGTTGTTCTTTGTGCCATAATGTATCCATCCTTCTCCTGGCGCTTCTCGGGCGTGACGAAAGGAAAATTCAACACTCCACCTACTTGATTCAAGACTAATTCTCGTCGAAAATGTTTAATTTCCGCCTCTGCCACATAGATGACACACCAGTATCATTCCGCAAGAATGCCGAAAGAAGCTGAACAGTCTGCACAGCTCGGGGCCGTGACGCACGGGTGACGTCACGATAAACATTACGCTTGTGCTTTTTAATTAAAATATATAGGTTAGGTTAGGTTAAGTTAGATTAGGTTAGGTTAGATTTTCCTCTTTAATAATTAATTCGCATAGTATTTGTTGGAGGTCTTGAGGCAAGACGGGACGGGACGCAGGAGAAGCCGTGTCTTGTTAATATTACTTCCGCGTCTGCTCACCAGTGCGAAAATGGTTTCTGTGTGTGCGGGTTGTGACCAGGTCCCCTACGACATAATCAAACTTTATTATGAGGATAACGAAGGGAGTTTATACTTTTTGGCGCCACGGGTTCTTCCGGCGGAAGTTCACTGTCCTAAATGTGCCAATGCCTGCAGGTTGCAGCGGAGTAAACATCGGTCATCGGTAATCGTTCAAATTTAAAAGTAACCAGTTCCGGAGAAAACGAGTCGTCGCATCTTCCGAATCACGTTCGTAACCGTAGTATTCAGGACATAAAAAAAAATCCCAAAACACATTTCAGGACAAATTTGCAGGAAGCTCTATCTTGAACAAATGGAAAGCATACAGGATAAAATTGCCCTTAAGGAATGTATTCAACTATCGCTGCGAAATATATTGCTCTCCCCGGGACCTTTAAGGTTACCTCCTATAATGTTTGTCAAGTTTTCTTGAGCCATTCAAGACCATCACCGCAGTCTTCACATCAGGCACCTTGCTTTCTCTCCCCCTCTCTTTCTCTCTCTCTCTCTCTCTCTCACCTTGTTCATGGCTGAGTGTGATGTGAGCGTCAGTGTAGAACTGTGCCCAGAGTAGCCAGCGCCTGGCTTATATACTGCAAGGCAACCATTGGCATTGATAAAACGACCACTTCCTGGCCACGCAAGGTAATAGTAGGCATTTGACCACCTCGGGGTCCGCGTGCAGCTACTCTGTCTAGGTCAAGTGACGTGGCATTTTTGGCTAGCTCTACTAACAGAAAATACAGAGAAAGAGAACGATAAAATGCCGATGACCTTGTGACCTAGTTTGGAGTCCGCGGACCCGCTTTGTCTTCGGCTGCAGTGTCGCAATTAACAACGTTAAATGTCTTCACAGCTCGAGCAGTTCGGACAGCCGGTGTCGGGCAGCTTCTGATTAACATTACAGTACTAATGGGGTGAGTGTGCCAAAACCCTGTCAATAATAAAGCATATTCTGTTTCCCAGGGACTGCCGGATGAGGGCGCCCGGCCAACGAAAGGAGGGAGGAGTGTAAGCAGTCTGTATCATGCCTGCCTCCGCTCGTGCTCGGTGGTGCGCGACGACGCGGGCTCGCTGTTCCGGCATATGTATATCCCGGAAACGCCGGCGTTCTGGCGGCGGCAACGTGAACTGCGCCTGCGCTGTGGCAAGCGTGCTTGTGCGCGCGTACGAGTTCCTGAGTTTGCCTCTGTGGCTGGTCGCCTGGGGCCATCCGGAGGTGACGTCGGGTCATCTTGGCGGTGCCGCGGGCTCTGTCTGACTCGGGACACGATGTCGTACGTTTGTGGGGTGCGACGCTGTCTGGTAGTAACCACGCTCTTCTGTGTCGTGTGCAGGAATTGAGGTATGAGACGTGTGCAGCAAGCGAACAGTAACTGAGTGCCTATATACATATATACATACACACACACATATGTATATACATATATATATATATATATATATATATATATATATTTGTACCTATTAGGATGAAATTACAAGTTGTAGGAGCACAGAGCAATGGGAGTATATCTTTATCACATTTCGGCCCAAGCCTCTCTGAAGCTATGGGCAATTTACAGGCATGGAAATACTTCACACTTCCGTTTTGGTCATTTTTCCCACTTCAAACAAAGGTCACTATACAAATCGTACAGCACTTCGTATGCGTTGACACAGAATGAGCCAGAAATGAACTTCAGTAAATTGGAAGCGACCGAATAAGTACGACAGTGTTTGGCCTATTCCTTTTCAACATGTTCCACAGTCAGTTCCGCTATAACACTGGCAATGTTGAGGCTGCCAGGGACGCCATTGACATTCTCACGCGTGGCAATATACGAGTATTTCAGTCTTCTGACACCCCTTCCCAAGTCCACCACTGAGAACAGATGCTCCTTTCCAATTTGGGAGATGTTCTTCTTCATCGGCATGCACCACCATAGCATCAGGAAGCCTGTGGTATCTGAGGTCTGAACGATGCTCCCAAGTTCTAGGCACTATCCCCTGCCTCGTTTCCCCATAGTTGGTTTTTCTTCGCATCCTTCTGCGCAAGGAATTTTGTAGACTATGCTTTTTCGTTCACGTTGCGGACCCCTTTCTTGACTATGTCTTTAATTTTGACCATTGCTTGGAGACTGTTGTTAACCCGTTAAGGACTGGTACATAATTCGCCGAGCAATTTTGACAATATTTTGTCGACAGTCATCTAATCGAACGGGTACAAAGTTGATAAAAAATAGGAAGTTATTTACAACCGTTTTCGAGATACGGCCCGGTACCAAAAGGTCCCAATGGTACAGAGCGCTGCGCGTGGTTCCCACGCCGCGCGCGCTCGACCCGGCACGGAGGCCGACGTTTGGCGAGTGGGGAGGGGCAAACAAATGATCGCTGGTTCGAGGTAAGGCAGCGAATATGATCATTGATCATTGTTTCCGTTAATATCTGTTTAAAATCAGTCAAGCGGGATTGCCGTTAGAAAATTTGACTGAATTGCCATCTTGCATGCTCATCTAGTACATTACGCTGGCAACTTTGGTCTCATTTTCGCAGACTGCCAGAACGTCTTCCATCGTTTCAAACCGGCAACCAAACGCACCTCGTTTCTCTTTTTTGAAGTTGGTCTGGTGGGACATTTTTCAATCCGGTTTTCCCTCACAATACTGTTAGCATGGATGCCAAGATTCCTGAGCTCCATGAGCAGCGCTCAAGACGTGAATAAATTGTCAAAGTAGGCCTCGTGACCTCTTGGATCTGAAATGACACTTATCATGTCGAACACCACTCTCGTGCCAGTGGCATTGCTGCATTGCACTGGCATTGTTGCATTGCATTGCACAGTGGCATACCGGATGGTGGAGAGCATTGTGGGCAGTTGCCCCCACCCTTGTAATGTGTTGTGGGGACCCAAATTATCCGCAGAGCTCAGGAAAAAAATGCGGCATGCTCCATAAAAATCCCGTTTGGTCTCTGAAAAATCACTTTAGGTGGCCCAAAAAGTCGCGCAGGCCCCTGACAATAACGCTGGGGCCTCAAATGCTTCCATATGGGCTCCTCAAAATCATACTGTGGCCCCCAAAAAAGTCGTGCCGTGTTCCAGAAAATCACAACTGGGCCACAAATGGTCCGGCCGGGACCCTCTGAAAATCACGCTGAGCCTGGAATACCAATAATTCTCGCCCGGGCCCCTGTAAATCACTCTAGAGGCATGACAGGTCGCACTAGGGCTCTAAAAGTATCGTTGGGGTCACCAAAAAATTAAGCAGTGGAAATTGTTTTTTTTTAAACAGACCAGACACGAAAGTTAACTCTCGGATCCCTACAATGGCTCCAAAATCAGACAAAACGTGTTGAGCCCCAAAAACGTGTCGTAGTCACTAAAACTCGCATAAGGGATCCAAAAAAGTGACCGAGGGGCCAAAAATCGTACTTAGACCAAAATAAATTCACGCCGCCTCCTTTGAAAATCTCACTGGGGGCCAAAACACCGCGCCGGAGCCCCACAAGTCGCAGCTGGGTTCCCAAGAGCCAATATCTCTCCAGAATGTCACCCTGAGGACACAAAAATTGCGTCAACGATCCACAAATTAGGAAGGTGTCAGTCCCCGAAGAAATAATAATGTTGGGGTACCGAAAAAAACGCACCGAGAGCCCGAAGGATCGTACTGGGGTACACAAATATCTTGGAGGGGACTTACAAGAATAGGCTTGACCACAAAAATCACAAGGAGACCATCTCTGGTGCCATCACAAGGGGATCATGGTGCCATCTGCGAAGAAAACAAAAACACGTCGAGCAGCCGCAGTGGCGTATCAAAGGAAAAATGACACCCCGCCCACCCCATACTGAAAGGGTAGGCTTCCAAGAAACGGGCCGGTTCCCAAAAAATCACGCTGAGGCCGATACATTCGCGTCGGGCCTCCAGAATTCGCGTAGCGGGTTGTAAGTGCCTTAAAACCGAGCGCCTTAAAACCTCCACCAGTCCCACGCAAATTTGCACCGGGGTTCGCCAAAATCGTGCTAATTACCAAACGCCTCGACAACTCGCGGCGATATCCACAAATATCACGTACCGGACCCAGAACTCTGGTGGTAACACAAAAAATAGGGTCGTGGCATAACAAATTCCCCTGTGCATGCACAGCATGGCCCCAAAAACCACACCCGAACTCCATAAAAAGTTAGCCGATACATTCTAAAATAAGGAGAGATTTCGAAAAATATATGTCAGAATCAGGAACATCTCTCCAGAGCTCCAAACGTACCCCCAGATGCCTTGAAAATTTGCGTACGGTCCCGAAATAATGGCGTACCGGAGCGCGAAATATCGCGGTGAGATACAAATATATAGCATCTGGTGCCCAACAAATCAGGCCGGGACTCGGATTTTAAATAATTCAGAAGTCACGAAAATTTGTATCGAACCTAGAAAACTGCTCCGGGTCCTCCGAAACTACACACCTGGCCAAAAAAGTCGCGCTGGTATCGTGATGAATTATATGGGAGGAGCCAAGGTTGTGCTGTGGTTTCAGCACATGTGCGAAAAATAAACGCCTCATTTGAATATACCGGAACCCTAAGAGCATAACGGGAGGCCGAAAATACAACAGGACATCCAAAGTTTACCGAGTTTCGCAAAAAGCGGCAGGGCCGAGGCCCCACCCATATGCCTTAACATATGGCTGGGGTCCCAAAAAAGCGAATTTGTCGAAAAAATAAACCTACGGGTGCAGGGACCATACCAGTTCCGGCGATCTGAAAGTCGTTTTGATTTCTCCCATTATTCCCACTTTCGAAAATTTTCCACATATTTATTTCCGACTGTAGCAAAGAAACCAGTCCAGCTGACATCAATTTTAAGACCATCGGATGGCCCTTTTGGCATCCACCTAGTGTGTCTTATTCTTGGTTTTGGCTGCGCCATTGGGTACGGTCGGAGTCTTTAGACTGTTGTTGAAAAAGCACATAGTAGAACGGTTGCGCTGATTAATGCCTGTAATCCGGTATGCATTTTAGTTTGCTTGGTGTCGTGTGTGGTGACTGACTGGACACGGTGATCATGATGAATACACCAATCAGCTTTAAAATAATGGTTTTTCGCTTGGTGTGAGAAGTCGAAACGAGCACGGTGGGATTTCGAAATTTGTCATGGAATTAGTGTCCTTTAATATGTTTTTTTTAATGTCTCAGACTCAAAGTTCAGCTAATGGTTTAGTTACTTATGACTGTACAATTATCGTTTGTCTTGATATACATGATTTAAGAGCTATATACTAAATAGACAGAATAATGACTATGTAATGCACTGGTATTGTATGCCAGATCACACTATAGGTAATCCTTTCAATTGAAATTGCACTGCGAAATGTTCGTATATCACCATTCCTTATCGAAAACATACACATGCTACATATAAACGAGATGCTGTTAGAAAGGAGACGCGAAGATTTCATAAGCATGCATCAAGGAGCGGGATGTCGATACTTATTGGAGAAGGATGTCGATTGAGTATTCAGAAAATTATGTTTCCACCCTATTTCACGAATATTTTGTCCCCGACACGAACGCACATGATTAATCAGAGGACATTGCTTGCGGTGTCTCTGTTTTTGTGGCGGCTGAATCCATTCCCGATATTGAACTCACCCTATCACAACTTCGGCTTGGCCCCTCCGTGATGTTAAGCAACAAGGAAATACTTTCACCCATCGTCACCACCGTTCAGGTCTGCTGTGCTCCGATACTCCATCAAGGCCGGTGTGTTTTAGCCGGCATCTGATCACTCAAGTATTTTTATTTAAGCCGGTGTGTGCTTGGTGTGTAGAGTGAGGGGAGGAGGGCGACGGTGACGGTGACCGTGACGGTGACGGTGACGATGACGATGACGATGATGATAGATCCGAGCCCACTGTATGACACTGCAGTTGCATGCTATTACTCCGAGCTGTTATGCTGACATGTACTGTGCACTGCTCTTTTAATTATGTGACTTGACCAGTTATGGGAGGATTTTCACCGTTGGTGAGGATGCTGAATAACAGAATCATACACATCGTGGAATAGAACTCAGAATTTCTGGGACCTGAAAATATAGTGGGCGAAATCCGATTAGTTTTTATGGGGGGGGGTTATAGTGCGTTCATACTTCGCCCCCCCCAATGTTTTTCTAAAATCGACACCCTGGTAGCAGCACATTGAACATCGTTAAAAACAGCATCGACAAGCATTATAAGAATAGAGAGCATGCTTTTCAGTATTCCAGGGACGGCTGATCGACGGATTTGGTGGGCAACCGGTTGAGTGTACAGAGTGCAGTCAAGAAGGGCTCTTGTGGCTCATAGTTGCAATAATATCTTATGTCACTATGTGTCTTTATATACATATATATTGATATATATATACATATATATATATATATATATATATGTATATGTATATAAATATATATATATATATATAAATATATATATATACATATTTATATATATATGTATATATATACGTATATATATATATATATATATATATATATATATATATATAGTATATCCATACATACATGTAAAAACATAAAATACATATCCATACATGCATATATATATATATAAACGACTTGCTGCTCCGACCCCCCACCCACCCCCACTCACCCCCACCTAACTTCATCCACTCACAGGCAACACCACCACTCGCGGAAAAGTTTTCAGCAATGCTTCCCGTCCTCCTTTGCTTAAAAAGAAACTGGACATGACGTCTTCGCCTCTGTCGTAGACTGGCGAGTGGACCAAGTTGACCCGTCAATGCGTCGCTGTACACAATGCTCCAGTACGTCGTGTAATAATGCCAGCCTTACTTGGACACAAACGAGTATGTACATGTTTAGGTATATATATATTGTTCAACGAATGAATACATCGCCTGCCTCGCACGTCTGGATGCCGTTCTATAATGCAGAGGTTGTGACCCGGTCCACACACGAGCAGGTCAGAAACATGAAACACACCACATGGTGGGAGCAAGAATCATTTTGAAGCTCCGCGCTTGACATGATGATTATTAGAGGAGATATTTAGTAGTTGAGTCCACTGAGTCCATAGCCGCGTCCGTATCCAAGACCGTGGCCGGAGTAACCGGAGTAGCCACGTCCGTATCCAAGACCGTGGCCGGAGTAACCGGAGTAGCCGCGTCCGTATCCAAGACCGTAGCCGGAGTAACCGGAGTAGCCAAGACCGTAGCCAGAGGAGCCGAGTCCGTGGCCAGCGTAGCCCAGGCCATAGCCTGAGTAGCCAAGTCCGCGTCCAGCATAGCCCAGGCCATGACCTGAGTAGCCGAGACCGTGTCCAGCATAGCCCAGACCATGGCCAGAATAGCCAAGTCCGCGTCCAGCATAGCCCAGGCCATGGCCGGAGTAGCCGAGACCGTAGCCAATGCCGACACCACCGTAGCCGTAGCCGGTGGAGTAGCCGTAGCCTGGGGCGGCATATGATGCCACGGCAATGGTCTCATCCTGGGCCAGGTCAGCGTCGGAGGCGGCCACCGAGGCCACCACGGCCAGTGCGACGACGACGAAAAACTGCAGAAGTACAATGAATTATAATCACAGTTTATCGCGTGTGCACGTTTGGGTCGGAATATGCATAGTGCATAGGATCGAACGATTATACTACTATCCTGCATGTAAGGATGATAATCTGTAGCCACGTCAAAGGACTCCTGGATTCCTTAGGATAGAACGGAGAAAAGCGGGTTCGTTTTCAGCAGCTACAAGACATATGGAAGCGATTTCCACGCGTTCCTGCTCCTGAATAATTGGCAAAGGTTCCTCTTGCCACAGCGGGGCGATATTTACTGATGCATTGCATAACATCTACGACATGGTTACCTCTTATCTTTTTAACGTTCCTAAAATTCATGCTGGACGTATCAAGTGTTACTTATGTGACACACAAACGTCGAATACAGTGACAATGGCACATTAGGTGAACAAACCTCACAAGAAATCACCACTCAAAGGCCTGCCGGAACAGAAAAATCGCCACCGCCTGTTCTGTTGTAAAGGAGTTGAACATAATGCATCGTCGAATATTGTAGCAACACCTGGGAAGCTCTATCTTGAGCAAATAGAAAGCATACAGGATAAAATTGCCCTTAGGAAATGTGTTCAACCATCGCTGCAAAGCCTATTACTGTCCTTGGGACCTTTAAGTTTATCTCCTATAATGCTTGCCAAGTTGTTCTAAGCTATTCAAGACTATCTCAGCAGTTTTGACATCAGCCGCCTTGCTTTCTCTTTCTCCCTCTCACCTTGTTCATGGCTCGGTGTGATGTGAGAGGCAGTGGAGAACTGTGCCCAGAGTAGCCAGCACCTGGCTTATATACTGCAAGGCAACCATTGGCATTGATAAAACGACCACTTCCTGGCCACGCAAGGTAGCAGTACGCATTTGACCACCTCGGGGTCCGCGTGCAACCACTCTGTCTAGGTCAAGTGACGTGGCACTTTTAGCTAGCTGTACCAACAGAGAATACAGAGAAAGAGAACGAGAAAATGCCGACGAGCTCGTGACGTTGTAGTTTGGAGTCCGCGGACCCGCTTTGTCTTCGGCTGCAGTGTCGCAATTAACAACGTTAAATGTCTTCACAGCTCGAGCAGCTCGGACAGCCAGTGTCGGGCAGCTTCTGATTCACATTACAGTACTAATGGGGTGAGTGTGCCAAAACCCGGTCACTAATAAAGCATATTCTGTTTCCCAGGGACTGCCGGACGAGGGCGCCCGGCCAACGAAAGGAGGGAGGAGTGTAAACAGTCTGTATCATGCCTGCCTCCGCTCGTGCTCGGTGGTGCGCGACGACGCGGGTTCGCTGTTCCGGCATATGTATATACCGGAAACGCCGGCGTTCTGGCGGCGGCAACGTGAACTGCGCCTGCGCTGTGGCAAGCGTGCTCGTGCGCGCGTACGAGTTCCTGAGTTTGCCTCTGTGACTGGTCGCCCGGGGCCATCCGGAGGTGACGTCGGGTCATCTTGGCGGTGCCGCGGGCTCTGTCCGACTCGTGACACGATGGCGTACGTTTGTGGGATGCGACGCTGTCTGGTAGTAACCGCGCTCTTCTGCGTCGTATGCAGGAATTGAAGTATGAGAGGCGTGCAGCAAGCGAACAGTAACTGAGTGCCCATATATATATCAAATAATATATATATATATATATATATGTATATATATATATATATATATATATATATATATATATATATTTGTACCCATTAGGATATAATTACAAATTGTAGGAGCACAGAGCGATGGGAGTATATCTTTCTCACATTTCGGCCCAGGCCTTTCTGAAGCTATGGGCAATTTACAGGCATGGAAATATTTCACATTTCTTTTTTGGTCTTTTTTCCCCCACTTCAAACAAAGGTCAACGATACAAATCGTACCGCACAGCCAGAAATGAACTTCAGTAAATTGGAAGCGACCGAATAAGTGCGACAGTGATGTTCAGCCTATGCTTTTTCAACATGTTCCACAGGCAGTTCTGCTATAACACTGGCAATTTTGAGGCTGCCAGAGACACCATTGACATTCTCACGTGAGGCAATATACGAGCATTTCAGTCTTCTGACACCCCTTCCCATGTCCACCGCTGAGAACAGATGCTCCTTTCCAATTTGGGAGATGTTCTTCTTCATCGGCATGCACCACCATAGTATCAGGAAGCCTGTGGTATCTGAGGTATGAACGATGCTCCCAAATTCTAGACACTATCCCCTGCCCCATTTCCCCAAGTCACTTTTTCCCGCATCCGTCTGCGCAAGAAATTTTGTAAAATATGCTTTTTCGTTTACGTTGCGGACCCCTTTCTTGACTATGTCTTTAATTTTGACCATTGCTTTGAGACTGTTGTTAACTCGTTGAGGACCGGGTACATAATTCGCCGAGGAATTTTTGCAATATTTTTGCAACCGTTTTCGAGATACGGCCCGGTACCAAAAGGTCCCAATGGCCCTGAGCGCTGCGCTCGGTTCCAACGCCGCGCGCGCTCGACCCGGCACGGCGGCCGCCGTTTGGCGAGTGGGGAGGGGCAAACAAATGATCGCTGGTTCGAGGTAATGCAGCGAATATGATCATTGATCATTGTTCCGCTTAATATCTGCTTAAAATCAGTCAAGCGGGATTTCCGTTAGAAAATTTGACCGAATTGCCATCTGGCATGCTCATCTAGTACATTACGCTGGCAACTTTGGTCTCGTTTTCGAAGACTGCCAGAATGTCTTCCATCGTTTCAAACCGGCAATCAAACGCACCTCGTTTCTCTTTTTGGAAGTTGGTTTGGTGGGGCATTTTTCCATCCGGTTTTCCCTCCCAATACTGTTAGCATGGATGCCACGATTCCTGAGTTCCACGAGCAGCGCTCAAGACGTGAATAAATTGTCAAAGTAGGCCTCGTGACCTCTTGGATTCGAAATGACACTTATCATGTCGAACACCACTCTCGTGCCAGTGGCATTGCTGCATTGCACTGCCATTGCTGCATTACATTGCACAGTGGCATGCCGGATGGTGGAGAGCATTGTGGGCAGTTGCCCCCACCCTTCTGATGTGTTGTGGGGCCCCGAATAATCCGCCGAGCTCATGAAAAAAATGCGGCACACTCCCTAAAAACCCCGCTTGGTCTCGGAAAAAATCACATTAGGTGTCCCCAAAAGTCGCGCAGGGCCTCTGACAATAACGCTGGGGCCTCAAATGCTTCCATCTGGGCTCATGAAAATTACACTGTGGCCCCCAAAAAAGTCGTGCCGGGTTCCAGAAAATCACAACTGGGCCACAAACGGTCGGGCTGGGACCCCCTGAAAATCACGCTGAGCCTGGGATACCAATAATTCTCCCCCGGGCCCCTGTAAATCACTCTAGAGGCATGACAGGTCGCGCTGGGGCTCTAAAAGTCTCGTTGGGGTCACCCAAAAATTAAGCAGGGGAAAATAAAAAAACAGACCAGACACGAAAATTAACTCTGGGATCCCAACAATTGCTCCAAAATCAGACAAAGCGTGTTGGGCCTCCAAAACGTGTCGTAGTCACTAAAACTCGCGTAAGGGATCCAAACAAGTGACCAAGGGGCCAAAAATCGTACTTAGACAAAAATAAATTCACGCCGCTTCCTTTGAAAATCTCATTGGGGCCACAACACCGCGCCGGAGCCCCACAAGTCGCAGCTGGCTTCCCACGAGCCAATATCTCCCCAGAATATCACACTGAGGACAAAAAATGCGTCAACGATCTACAAATTAGGAAGGCATCAGTCCCCGAAGAAATAATAGTGTTGGTGCACCGAAAAAAACGCACCGAGAGCCCGAAGGATCGTACTGGGGTACAAAAATATATTGGAGGGGGCTTACAAGAATATGCTTGACAGCAAAAATCACAAGGGGACCATCGAATTGACCCGAGCACCGGACAATTCAGAATGTCCCGAAATAAAATTGTCCGACGGGCCTTTCTACTCTCGATGGTGCCATCTCCGAAGAAAACAAAAACACGTCGAGCAGCCGCAGTGGCGTACCAAAGGAAAAATGACACCCCGCCCACCCCATACTGAAAGGGTAGGCTTCCAAGAAACGGGCCGGTTCCCAAAGAATCGCGCTGAGGCCGATACATTCGCGTCGGGCCCCCAGATTTCGCGTAGCGGGTTGTAAGTGAAAACACCGAGCGCCTTAAAACCTCCACCAGGCCCACGCAAATTTGCACCGGGGTTCACCAAAATCGTGCTAATTACCACACTCCTCGAGAACTCGCGGCGATATCCACAAATATCACGTACCGGACCCAGACCTCTGGTGGTAGTACAAAAAATAGGGTCAAGGCATCACAAATTCCCCTCTGCAAGCACAGGATGGCCCCAAAAACAACACATGAACTCCATAAAAAGTTAGCCGATTCCTTCTAAAATAAGGAGATATTCCAAAAAATATATGTCAGAGTCGGGAACATCTCTCCAGAACTTCAGACGTACCCCCAGAAGCCTTCAGAATTTGCGCACGCTCCCGAAATAATGGCGTACCGGAGTTCGAAAAATCGCGGTGAGACACAAATATATAGCGTCTGGTGCCCGAAAAATCAGACCGGGACTCGGATTTTAAATAATTCAGGAGTCACGAAATTTGCATCGAACCTAGAAAACTGCTCCAGGCCTTCCGAAACTACACACCTGGCCAGAGAAGTCGCGCCGGTATCCTGATTAATTTTACCGGAGGAGCCAAGGTTGTGCTGTGGCTTCAACACATGTGCGAAAATAAACGCCTCATTTAAATACAGCGGAACCCTAAGGGCACAACGGGAGGCCGAAAATACAAGAGTACATCTAAAGTTTACCGAGTTTTGCAAAAAGCGGCAGTGCCGAGGCCCCAGCCATATGCCTTAACATATGGATGGTGCTCCCAAAAAGCGAATTTGTCGAATAAAAATAGACCTGCGGGGGCGGGACCATGCCAGTTCCGCTGATTTGAAAGTCATTTTGATTTCTGCCATTATTCCCACTTGACAAAATTTTGCACATACTTATTTCCGACTGTAGCAAAGAAACCAGTCCAGCTGACATGTCCATTTTCAAACCATTGCATGGCCCTTCTGGCATGCACCTAGTGTGTCTTATTCTTGGTTTGGCTGCGCCATTGGGTACGGACGGAGTCTTCAGAATGTTGTTGAAAAAGCACATAGTAGAACGATTGCGCTGATTAATGCCTCTAATCCGGTATGCATTTTAGTTTGCTTGGTGTCGTGTGTGGTGACTGACTGGACTCGGTGATCACGATGACTACACCAATCAGGTTTAAAATGATGGTTTTTCGTTAGGTGTGATATGTCGAAACGAGCACAGTGGGATGTCGAAATTTTCCATGGAATTAGTGCCATTTAATATGTTTTTGATGTCTCAGACTCAAAGTTGAGGTTTAGTTACTTATGACTGTACATTTATGGTTTGCTTTCATATACATAATTTAAGAGCTATATGCTAAATAGACATAATAATAACTATGTTATGCACTGGTATTTTATTCCAGATCACACTATAGGTAATCCTTTCAATTGAAATTGCACTGCGAAATGTTTGCATATCACTATTCCTTATCGAGAACATACGCATGCTACATATAAACGAGATACTGTTAGAAAGGAGACGCGAAGATTTCATAAGCATGCATCAAGGAGCGGGATGTCGATACTTATTGGAGAAGGATGTCGATTGAGTATTCAGAAAATTATGTTTCCACCCTATTTCACGAATATTTTGTCCCTGACACGAACGCACATGATTAATCCGAGGACATTGTTTGCGGTGTCTCTGTTTTTGTGGCGGCTGAATCCATTCCCCGATATTGAATTCGCCCTATCACAACTTCGGCTTGGCCCCTCCGTGATGTTAAGCAACAAGGAAATACTTTCTCCCATCGTCACCACCGTTCAGGTCTGCTGTGCTCCGATACTCCATCAACGCCGGTGTGTTTTAGCCGGCATCTGATCAATGAAGTAGTTTTATTTAAGCCGGTGTGTGCTTGGTGTGTAGAGTGAGGGGAGGAGGGCGACGGTGACGGTGACAGTGACGGTGACGGTGACGATGACGATGACGATGATGATAGATCCGAGCCCACTGTATGACACTGCAGTTGCATGCTATTACTCCGAGCTGTTATACTGACATGTACTGTGCACTGCTCTTTTAATTATGTGACTTGATCAGTTATGGGACGATTTTCACCGTTGGTGAGGATGCTGAATAACAGAATCATACACATCGTGGAATAAATACTCAGAATTTCTGAGACCTGAAAATATAGTGGGCGAAATCCGATTAGTTTTGTATGGGGGGGGGTTTTAGTGCGTTGGTACTTCGGCCCCCCCCCCCCCCCCAATGTTTTTCGAAAATCGATACCCTGGTAGCAGCACATTGAACATCGTTAAAAACAGCATCGACAAGCATTATAAGAATAGAGAGCATGCTTTTCAGTATTCCAGGGAGGGCTGATCGACGGATTTGGTGGGCAACCGGTTGAGTGTACAGAGTGCAGTCAAGAAGGGCTCTTGTGGCTCATAGTTGCAATAATATCTTATGTCACTATGTGTCTTTATATACATATAGATTGATATATATATATATATATATATATATATATATATATATATATATATATATATATATATATATGTATATATATAAATATATATATATATATATATATATATTTATAAACGACTTGCTGCTCCGACCCCCCACCCACCCCCCACTCACCCCCACCTAACTTCATCCACTCACAGGCAACACCACCACTCGCGGAAAAGTTTTCAGCAATGCTTCCCGTCCTCCTTTGCTTAAAAAGAAACTGGACATGACGCCTTCGCCTCTGTCGTAGACTGGCGAGTGGACCAAGTGGACCCATCAATGCGCCGCTGTACACATTGCTCCAGTACGTCGTGTAATAATGCCAGCCTTACTTGAACACAAACGAGTATGTACATGTTTAGGTATATATATATTGTTCAACGAATGGATACATCGCCTGCCTCGCGCGTCTGGATGCCGTTCTATAATGCAGAGGTTGTGACCCGGTCCACACACGAGCAGGTCAGAAACATGAAACACACCACATGGTGGGAGCAAGAATCACTTTCAAGCTCCGCGCTTGACATGATGATTATT
Organism: Imbricaverruca yamaguchii; assembly: GCA_034440575.1. Taxonomy (NCBI): domain Eukaryota; kingdom Metazoa; phylum Arthropoda; class Thecostraca; family Neoverrucidae; genus Imbricaverruca; species Imbricaverruca yamaguchii. Next base: position 4,714 of record JAOTOL010001149.1, on the reverse strand, counting down.
AGAGGACATATTTAGTAGTTGAGTCCACTGAGTCCATAGCCGCGTCCGTATCCAAGACCGTGGCCGGAGTAACCGGAGTAGCCACGTCCGTATCCAAGACCGTAGCCGGAGTAACCGGAGTAGCCACGTCCGTATCCAAGACCGTAGCCGGAGTAACCGGAGTAGCCAAGACCGTAGCCAGAGGAGCCGAGTCCGTGGCCAGCGTAGCCCAAGCCATAGCCTGAGTAGCCAAGTCCGCGTCCAGCATAGCCCAGGCCATAGCCAGAATAGCCAAGTCCGCGTCCAGCATAACCCAGGCCATGACCTGAGTAGCCAAGTCCGCGTCCAGCATAGCCCAGGCCATGGCCGGAGTAGCCGAGACCGTAGCCAATGCCGACACCACCGTAGCCGTAGCCGGTGGAGTAGCCGTAGCCTGGGGCGGCATATGATCCCACGGCAATGGTCTCATCCTGGGCCAGATCAGCGTCGGAGGCGGCCACCGAGGCCACCACGGCCAGTGCGACGACGACGAAAACTGCAGAAGTACAACGAATTATAATCACAGTTTATCGCGTGTTCACGTTTGGGTCGGAATATGGATAGTGCATAGGATCGAACGATTATACTACTATCCTGCATATAAGGATGATAATCTGTAGCCACGTCAAAGGACTCCTGGATTGCTTAGGATAGGACGGAGAAAAGCGGGTTGGTTTTCAGTAGCGACAAGTCACATGGAAGCGATTCCCACGTGTTCCTGCTCATGAAGAACTGGCAATTGTTCCTCTTGTCACAGCGTGGCGATATTTACTGATGCATTGCATAACATCTACGACACGGTTACCTCCTATCTCTTTAACGTTCTCAAAATTCATGCTGGACGTATCTATAGTTACTTATGTGACACACACACACGTCGAATACTCTGACAATGGCACATTAGGTGAACAAACCTCGCAAGAAATCACCACTCAAAGGCCTGCCAGAACAGAAAAATCGCCACCGCCTGTTCTGTTGTAAAGGAGTTGAACATATTGCATCGTCGAATATTGCAGCAACACCTGTGAAGCTCTATATTGAGTAAATAGAAAACATACAGGATAAAATTGCCCTTAGGAAATGTATTCAACCATCGCTGCAAAACATTACTGTCCTTGGGACCTTTAAGTTTATCTCCTATAATGTTTGTCCAGTTGTTTTAAGCTATTCAATACTATCTCAGCAGTCTTGACATCAGCCGCCTTGCTTTCTCTTTCTCTCTCTCACCTTGTTCATGGTTCGGTGTGATGTGAGAGGCAGTGGAGAACTGTGCCCAGAGTAGCCAGCACCTGGCTTATATACTGCAAGGCAACCATTGGCATTGATAAAACGACCACTTCCTGGCCACGCAAGGTAGCAGTACGCATTTGACCACCTAGGGGTCCGTGTGCAACTACTCTGTCTAGGTCAAGTGACGTGGCGATTTTAGCTAGCTGTACCAACAGAGAATACAGATAAAGAGAACGAGAAAATGCCGATGACCTTGTGACGTAGTTTGGAGTCCTCGGACCCGGTTTGTCTTCGACTGCAGTGTCGCGATTAGAAAATTTAAATGCCTTCACAGCTCGAGCAGCTCCGGACAACCAGTATCGGGCAGCTTCTGATTCACATTACGTACTAATGGGGTGAGTGTGCCAAAACCCGGTCACTAATAAAGCATATTCTGTTTTCAGGGACTGCCGGACGAGGGCGCCCGGCCAACGAAAGGAGGGAGGAGTATAAACAGTCTGTATCATGCCTGCCTCCGCTCGTGCTCGGTGGTGCGCGACGACGTGGGCTCGCTGTTCCGGCATATGTATATCCCGGAAACGCCGGCGTTCTGGCGGCGGCAACGTGAACTGCGCCTGCGCTGTGGCAAAGCGTGCTTGTGCGCGCGTACGAGTTCCTGAGTTTGCCTCTGTGGCTGGTCGCCCGGGGCCATCCGGAGGTGACGTCGGGTCATCTTGGCGGTGCCGCGGGCTCTGTCTGACTCGTGACACGATGTCGTACGTTTGTGGGGCGCGATGCTGTCTAGTAGTAACCACGCTCTTCTGCGTCGTATGCAGGAATGAAAGTATGAGATGTGTGGAGCAAGCGAACAGTAACTGAGTGCCTATATATATCTGTATATATATACATATATATATATATATATATATATATATATATATATATATATATATATATATATATATATATATATATATATGTATATATATATATATGTATATATATATATATGTATCTATACATATATATATATATATATATATATATATATATATATATATATATATATATATATATAAACATATATATATGTTTGTACCTCTTAGGATGGAATGACAAGTTGTAAGAGCACAGAGCGATGGGGAGTATATCTTTCTCACATTTCGGCCCAAGCCTTTTTGAAGCTATGGGCAATTTACAGGCATGGAAATATTTCACACTTCTTTTTTGGTCTTTTTTCCAACTTCAAACAAATACAAAATCGTTCAACATTTCGTATGCGTTGACACAGAATGAGCCAGAAATGAACTTCCAGTAAATTGGGAGCGACCGAATAAGTACGACAGTAATGTTTAGCCTATGCCTTTTCAACATGTTCCACAGTCAGTTCCGCTATAACACTGGCAATGTTTAGGCTACCAGCGACACCATTGACATTCTCACGTGTGGCAATGTACGAGTATTTCACAGTCTTCTGACACCCCTTCCCAAGTCCACCACTGAGAACAGATGCCCCTTTTCCAATGTGGGAGATGTTCTTCTTCATCGGCATGCACCACCATAGCATCAGGAAGCCTGTGGTATCTGAGGTCTGAACGATGCTCTCAAGTTCTAGGCACTATCCCCTGGCCCATTTCCCCATAGTCACTTTTTTCCGCATCCTTCTGCGCAAGGAATTTTGTAGACTATGCTTTTTCGTTCACGTTGCGGACCCCTTTCTTGACTATGTCTTTAATTTTGACCATTGCTTGGAGACTGTTGTTAACCCGTTAAGGACCGTGTACATAATTCGCCGAGGAATTTTGACAATTTTTTGTCAGCAGTCATTTAATCGGACGGGTACAAGTTGCGAAGAATATCGGTTGTAGACAATAGGAAGTTGTCTACAACCGTTTTCGAGATACGGCCCGGTACAAAGGTCCCAATAGAACTGAGCGCTGCGCGCGGTTCCCACGCCGCGCGCTCGACCCGGCACAGCGGCCGCCGTTTGGCGAGTGGGGAGGGGCAAGCAAATAATCGCTGGTTCGAGGTAATGCAGCGAATATGATCCTTGATCATTGATTCGGTTAATATCTGTGTTATATCAGTCAAGCAGGATTGCCGTTAGAAAATTTGACTGACTGCCATCGTGCATGCTCTCCTAGTACATACGCTGGCAACTTTGGTCTCATTTTCGCAGACTGCCAGAATGTCTTCCATAGTTTCAAACCGGCAATCAAACGCACCTCGTTTCTCCTTTTGGAAGTTGGTCTGGTGGGACATTTTTCCATTCGGCTTTCCCCTCACAATACTTTGTTAGCATGGATACCACGATTCTGAGCTCCGCGAGTAGCGCCAAGACGTGAATAAATTGTCAAAGGAGGCCTCGTGACCTCTTGGATCTGAAATGACACATATCATGTCGAACACCACTCGTGCCAGTGACATTGCTGCATTGCACTGCCATTGCTGCATTGCACTGGCATTGCTGCATTGCACTGGCATTGCTGCATTGCATTGGCATTGCTGCATTGCACTGGCATTGCTGCATTGCACTGGCATTGCTGCATTGCATTGGCATTGCTGCATTGCACTGGCATTGCTGCATTGCACTGGCATTGCTGCATTGCATTGGCATTGCTGCATTGCATTGCACAGTGGCAGACCGGATTGTGGAAAGCATTGTGTGCAGTTGCCCCCACCCTTCTGATGTGTTGTGGGGCCCCGAATAATCTGCCGAGCTCAGGAAAAAATGCGGCATGCTCCTAAATATCCCGCTTGGTCTCTGAAAATTCACATTAGGTGTCCCCAAAAGTCGCGCAGGGCCTCTGACAATAACGCTCGGGCCCAAAATGCTTCCATCTGGGCTCCTGAAAATCATACTATGGCCCCAAAAGCTCGTGCCGGGTTCCAGAAAATCACAACTGGGCCACAAACCGTCGGGCTGGGACCCCTGAAAATCACGCTGAGCCTGGAATACCAATAATTCTCGCCCAGGCCCCTGTAAATCACTCTAGAGGCATGACAGGTCGCACTGGGGCTCTAAAGTCTCGTTGGGCTCACCCAAAAATTATACCGGTGAAAATAAGAAACAGACCAGACACGAAAATTAACTCTGAGATCCAAATAATGGCTCCAAAATCAGACAAAACGTGTTGGGCCCCCAAAACGTGTCGTAGTCACTAAACTCGCGTAAGGGATCCAAACAAGTGACCAAGGGCCAAAAATCGTACTTAGACCAAACGACATTCACGCCGCTTCTTTGAAAATCTCACTGGGGGGCCAAAACACCGCGCCGGACCCCCACAAGTCGCAGCTGGCTTCCCATGAGCCAATATCTCCCCAGAATGTCACCCTGAGGACAAAAAATTGCGTCAACGATCCACAAATTAGGAAGGCGTCAGTCCCAGAAGAAATAATAATGTTGGGGTACCGAGAAAAAAAACCAGCGTCGAGGCTCGAAGGATCGTACTGGGATACGAAATAACTTGAGGGGCTTACAAGATTA